>JAULBS010004317.1:5834-25904 GCA_032355785.1 Symmetromphalus regularis | reverse complement strand
ACCAGTTGTGGACCACTGGTCGGTGTAAGTGGTATACACCTACCCACTGAGCCTTGCGGAGCACTCACTCTGGGTTCGAGCCGATACTGAGATTAAAAATCCCATGCCTCGACTGAGATTTGATCTCAGTACCTACCAGCCTCATGTCCGATAGCTTAACCACTGCTCCACAGAGACCGGTCTGCGCCCCCTAATTTATTACGATTTTTATGCAAGTTATGGAACATTACAGTATCGGTATCTTCAAACGGAAAATCACGCTATTAATAGGCTTTATGTAATTCACAGAACGGGAAATCACGCTATTAATAGGCTTTATGTAATTCACAGATAGGGAAATCACGCTATTAATAGATTTTATGTAATTCACAGAACGGGAAATCACGCTATTAATAGGCTTTCTGTAATTCACAGATTGGGAAATCACGCTATTAATGGGCTTTCTGTAATTCACAGAACGGGAAATCACGATATTAATAGGCTTTATGTAATTCACAGATAGGGAAATCACGCTATTAATAGGCTTTATGTAATTCACAGATAGGGAAATCACGCTATTAATAGTCTTTATGTAATTCACAGATAGGGAAATCACGCTATTAATAGGTTTGATCTAATTCACAGATAGGGAAATCACGCTATTAATAGGCTTTATGTAATTCACAGATAGGGAAATCACGCTATTAATAGGCTTTATGTAATTCACAGATAGGGATTACATGAGGAAAGAATGGTTGTAATTAACGAGAAAAATAATGTAAACTGTTAATGGCAACGTTTATTTGCTCCGTAATGTTGAAAAATTGGTAGAATGTTCGAACATACGAAGATTTTCTGTGTGAGGTGGAGGGTGCGCTAATTTTTATTTGTTATTATTATAATTTTTTTTAAATTTTACACCTCTAAGAATGTTGCACCCGATGCAACCGCCCTAGTGACCCCGGCCACGCTACCTCACTGCACCCATCCGATTTTTATACACGTGAATGGGTTAATATTTGCAAGAAAGTAAGCAAGATATCTAATTTACCATAGATCGGATAATAAATACCACAATCTTTAAGATACCTGTTTAAGATAATTATTTAATTCATTCTTTTTTAATCAAAATGTAGGGATGGGACAACTCTGCACTAAATATTTCCTTTGCACTCGTTGCACGTTCCACGCTTAATTTTAATGCGTATTTTAATACTACGCAAGTTACGTGTGTAGTTTCGCTCGAGTTGTTCTCCGAGTTTGAGCGTCTTAAAATACAGCACATTATTTATTTTTACACCGTTTACCTTTCAGTTTAATCAAGGTATGAAAATAAACAAGTGCCATGATTAATGTTCTGTGTGTTTGTGTGTGATGAAATTCCTCCCGCCTGCACTCCGCACCTCACGGTGAGCTACAAACGAACGCCAAAATGTAGCGGCTATAGACACGATGAGATATGCTTTCCCGTCTCAAAGAAAGAAAAACATTCTTGAACGTCACTGACACCCAGGGTCATGTTTTAAAGGAAATCATCATTTATAAACCTTCAGGTGGTGAAATATTATAGTGCCATACGATGCACCTATGTACTTTGAAGATATATGAAATCAAAGTTGGGATCGAATACAAAGGCAATAAGTGTTTCCATCTGCCACAGTTTCGTGGGTTATTTATGAAAACCACCCATTTTTCTTTATGGCGGTGCGTGATAACTAATGACCTTCACCTTGTTATGTGAAATGTTTTGATTCATGAAAAGATGAAAACAGAACAAGGTGTAGTTCAAAATGAAAATAAGACAGATGCGCCATTTTGACAACAATCTAAATAAACATAAGTTTATATATAAAGATAATGTTATAGGCGAGACTTCAGACTATGCTCATAAATAGTTCAACACCTTTTGATCGTAGATGCTAATTCAACTGATTATAAATGTCGGTATGAAATGCGAGATTTCTCGATCAAAGAGAAGAAGGGGATAAATGTTAAAAGATACCCCAGAACATTACTGGTAATAGGCTATTAAGGATATTACATGTAGCTCGATTTCTTATCCACTTTATTTAAAAGTAAAGTTTGTTTTATTTAACGACGCCTCTAGAGCACATTGATTTTTAATCTTATCAGCGGCTATTGGATACTCTTTCCGATAAGCAGCAAGGGGTCTTTTATATGCACCGTCCACTAGACAGGACAGCACATACCACGGCCTTTGATAAACCAGTTGTGGACCACTGGTTTGAAAGGAAAATAGCCAAAACTGCATATGGGTCCAGAGAAGGATCGATCAGACGAGCGACCAGTTCACAGGCAGACACGCAACCGTTTGAGCTAGATCCCGCTTCACAAGAAATAATTAAACAACGCTCGCACTCTGATAAGCACGATAGAAAAATCGCGACCAATGTGCAAATTTCGAAACTTTTTGACGTTTTTATTGACCATGGGAACCCTGTTCATAGAAATGCTCTAAATGTGAACTAGAAGTGAAACTTACTTGGAAGGGGGCTTTGTTGTAGTACTCTGACTTTCAGCATCTGAATCGACTGGTTTGAAAGACTGCTCCGATTCTGACCTCACTTCCTCCTCGTCCGAGTCAAAGTATTTAACCTTCGTCGTAGCTAAACACAAAATCAAATTTTATAAACATTGGGTTTTTTGATAAACCAAAATTAAAAAAAGCGAAAAAACATTTGAAAGTATTAAATGCACTGAATTTGTGACGCAGAAGAAATTACTATGCTACCACATAGGCTACTCTTTTCAATTAATAGCAAGGTGCCTTTTATATGCATCTTCTCACTGACAGGGCAGCTTTTGTTAAACTAATTGTGGACCACTAACTGGAATAAAATATCCCAGGGTCCTCTGAAGGGGATCAATCTCAGACCGGCCTACCAGTAAAAAGCCTTTTCAAGATCCTAGGGCCCATAAACATGATTTCTAAGGAAATCAAAGGGCCCTGTCAGGAATGCATCACACGTGACAACTGTCATCGCACCCTATGCTAAAGTCAAGACTGCTAGTTTATCAGTAGCAAAAGGATGTGCCTTTTGTAGATGGTTTCAGCACTAGACCAAAAACTGCAGAAATCTTGGTATCTTTGACATTGACTGAAATCTCGAAAAAGAAAATATTTTTTTTTAAACTTAAAATAATATTTAAAAAATTGAATTTTTTTTTTTTTTTTATCATACTCATGATAGAGGCAGGTATTTGAAAATGTGTTCACTCTGAACAAATAGAAAAATGTCGACAATTGTTAACGACCCATTCGATAAAAATGTCAAAACAGTAAAAATCATTAGCAATTTGGCTAATTTGTTCAGACATTCTATACCAAATTCAGTTAGGTAAATAAAATGAACAAAATTAAGGCACTTTAACTCAATGACGTTATTGCCAGAGATGAAATCATCCGAAGTGTTGCGAATGAATCACAAGACATGGAGAAGGCAGAGCGATGTCTGAATAAACTGTGTATGCGCGCATAAAACAGCAGACACAGCAAGTAGTATTTAGATGGTTCGCTGACCAATGAAAGGCGGGAATTACACAAGTAACAAAGGAAGTAGTCAAAATTGGCAGATCGAAAGTGACAGAATTTTTAACTAGCGCTTTGTCGATTTCATAATACAGTGTATTCGCCAAATTACATTTTAATTCATGTTTGGCGAATGACAGCTTAAACCCTGCAAAAAAATCTCAGTTACCTGCGGCCCTGCGTGGTAGTGCCCTCTCCCTGGTAGGAGAACCGAACTCCGTGTCACCATTTTCTACATCTGACAGGTCGCTCCCACTTATAGAAACATCCGAATCAAACATCTTTTTCTTCTTCTGCTTCTTCTTTGGAGAATCCTTTGGTTTACGAACTAAAACAAGAATACTTTAGTAAACAGGCATAGTAATGACAAAAAATTGTTTTCCCGGAACAATGTCACCCCTCATGGTGAGAAGTATAATAGCTTTTACATGATCAAGCACCATGTATAAATGATGATGACTGCACATTCACGGAAGCTACCACACACTTCCTCTACCTTAGCCGTTGTTGCATTCAGGACTAGGTTTTGCACTTCATGTTAAACCAGTGAAATTGCTAAGTAGTGACAGCTTATCCTAGCCTGTCATGAACACTTCGTGTTAAACCAGTGAAATTGCTAAGTAGCGAAGGCGTATCCTAGCCTGTCATGAACACTTCATGTTAAACCAGTGAAATTGCTAAGTAGCGACGGCGTATCCTAGCCTGTCATGAACACTTCATGTTAAACCAGTGAAATTGCTAAGTAGTGACGGCGTGTCCTAGCCTGTCATGAACACTTGATGTTAAACCAGTGAAATTGCTAAGTAGCGACGGTGTATCCTAGCCCGTCTTGAACACTTCATGTTAAACCAGTGAAATTGCTAAGTAGCGACGGCGTATCCTAGCCTGTCTTGAACACAAGGCTGACACACATGCGTTTAAAACATAAAACAAGGAAATTTTTCTTCCATTTTAATAATAAAAAAATATTTTTATTATTATTACTATTTTGTTTTTCGCAGAATTCTGCTATTTTGCAGAGGTACCATGTTTGGTAAACCAAAACTGCATTTAAAATTAATCCCCCAAAAGTAAATAAAAGTGTGTCCTACATTTTTTCAAAAAAGTACTGCATAATTTCAGATTTATAAGATGACTGTCACAGTTCTTTCTCTTTGCAAGTAGGAGAGCAATCCACAGCTCATCTGATAATTATTCTAGGCGAGATATTAAAAAAAAGGCGAACTATCTTAATGTGTTTTTCACCTTTAAAAGGAAACAACAAAATGAAAATTTTATTTTTAAAGAAACCACTTTTTGTTTATGACTTCATACATATAAACAGACCTGCCTACCCATAAACAGGATTTCTCTGGAAATCTATGGGTTGTCAGGAATGCATAACATGTGACAATTGAACTTTTACCAAGGAAGTTATGCAAATGTTCTCGATACAAGCAAACTCTGACAACTCTAGCAATAATTTTTATTTTTTTATAAATAAATCTGGCGACTGTCAGCCAGCGGAAAGTTTGACTATATCGCTGTAATGCCGAAGTTTGGGGTGTCTGTCCGGAAATATTACGGAGAATGGAAAGGTAGGAATGTATGTGTAAACAAAGGACAAAATAAAATACACACTAATGCATGAAAATTACATTAAGATGTTTGAAAAGTTGTAAATTTTTCAAATTATTTATGGCTTCTTAGCTATAAATCAATTAAATGTCAAGATATGCAGACCTATCCCCAGGAATTTTTTTAAGGCGCTTACATACACCATCTGTCAAAATTTAGCTAATCATGCAAGCCATGTTATGATCAATTCCAGTGTCCCTATTCAATAGTATAATGCACCCCACCCCTCCCAAGGAGTGAATACCTTTGTCTGACTAAGTTACTGACAAGTAGAATAGCTCCCTTTTTATACATGGCTAAAATTAAGCTAACATGATGCTACATTGAAGGCACTTAGCAAATATTAAGGCATTTACATAGCAAGCTAAGTGAGCATGGCCTGTAGCGCCTTATTCTCTAGGGAAAGCTCTGAATATGGAAAACAACTAGGATATGATCACTTGTAAGACTAAAACGCATATAATTTAATTGCTTATTTAAAAAATTAATATTATTTTTGGACAAGTGGGAAGATATGTCAGGCAATATGAGCAAACCACTTGGCCTGTGTTAAGTTTAGGCAATACGAGAAAATACTTAAATTTAAAAACCTGATCCCCTGAATACAGTTTAAAATAAAATAGTACCTTTAGTGGCCACCGTTGTTTTTGGTAGCAATGTTTTTTTTCCTGCGGCTACAAGACGTTCAGTGAGGCTTTTTGGTTCTGCATCACCATTCTCTTGTTTGATGTCCACGTCCATTGTGTCGTCCTGCTCATTCAGTGCATCCGTGTCAAACTTCAGACCCTTCTTCCCCTGTTTCACAAAAAAATTAATAATAATTTAAAAAATTTCATTTTCTCCTTCATTTTAATAATATATACACATTAAAACCATTGTTTTAGAAAATAGTTTTAGCAATACTAATAATAATTGTCAAAATTAAGATTCTCAGGTTCCAACAGAGAAACAAGCGCTGCCGAAATCCTGAAAAGAGCACAAGACACCATAAAGCAATAATTTAGAAAAAACCTTAAACCTTGCTAAGAATGTCTAATTGCAGATAAATCTTGGAGACATCCACGTCTGTAAGTCTACTTTCAGTGTTAAAGGAATACTAATTAGTTAAATATTAATTACGAATTAAACTTACATGCATTAGCGATACAAGATTTCGATTTTATATCACGCAAGACATTTTACCTGAATCATGGTATAGGCAATTCCATGTTGAGTTTATGGTTTATGATTTATTTGTCTATGAGCATAATTCATTATTATTTCAAAAATATTGATAATGAGCAAGATGTGGTGGTTATGTAAGTAGCTGAATGAAGGATTTTTATGGGCAAATCAAATGTTTATATCTAAAACTAATTCTTTGTTTGGAAATTAATTAGATCAGGGTCTGTGCAAGTATGCATTTAAGCAAGAAATACGAAGTTTTAAAATACCTTTTTCATTTTCCTGGCTAGATCTTTTTCAGCTTTGATCTTCATACTGGAGTCAATTCTAGGCTCCACTCGAATACCTATGGGAGATGGCATGGTTTCTTCGATAACCTTCCTTGGCTTGCCCATTTTTCCTTTAACAGTCTTCGGTTTCAAATTCACTATATTATCTTCCCGTTCCTGCTGCTCAACTTCCTACAAAAAGCGTATCAGCTTTATCAGTTTGGTATGGACATTATAATTTTGTAAAAGAGCAAATGATGTCATTAAAACTAGAAAAAGTACAACGTAACGTCATCCATAATGTTATAGGATAGCATTTCTCTAAACTGTTGCACAATTAGAAAATTTAAATAGAACGATTAAAATTGTTTGGAGGTAATAAATAGAATATTAAACTCGTTACCATTTATTATCAAATATATGTCCCTCTTGAAATAATTTTCAATTGTCACTCGCTAAAGCTCTTGACAAAGAAAAATAATTTCACTCGGGACATAAATTTGATAATAAATGGCAACTCGTTCAATATCGTCTATTTAATATCTCCCCAGCACAACTGCAGTTTGATATGAATATTTTTCATTTTAAAAGTTTGATATAAACTTAAATTTAAGAAGTTTGATCCAAGTCAAGATCCAAATCATGAAGAAAGAAAGTGGTCAAAGAAAGACCACGGTTTCTGCAGACTTCCAAGAATCAAATTTGAAATCTTTTCCCTGACATTTTAAAACATTTAATGACCTTTTCACACACAAATCTGTAAAAATGTACAGATGTATTACACTGTCACGAGATAAAATTGAAATCTGGAGAAACTATGTTCTATCTGCATAAAAAGACAGGGTTTATACTCTTTAGGGAAGAAAAAAAATCACTTTCAATGGTGAAAAACATGGTTTTCAGGGACATAAAGCTACATAAGAAGTAATTGCTTGCACTCTGACAAGCATGATAAAAAAAATATTGGCTGATAAAGGAAATTTCAAAACTTTCCCATGTGACTTTTCAGTTTAAACCAAAATTTCTAAACTTTTCCAGGTTTTTAATGACTGCAAGAACTCCGACTGCAGTTTGAAAGGGATTTTTTGTTTTTTTTAAAGTTTGATGTAAACAGTCTAAGTTTAAAAAGTCTGATCCATCACAAAGAAAGAAACTGGTCAAAGAAAGACACTTAATAAAATAATTTCAACTTACATCAAGAATTTGAAGGAACTCCTCAAGATTTTCCTTCCACAGATCACAGTAAGTCTTGCTTCGTAGAACTCTCAATTCTTCAGCCTGAAAAATAAAACACATTTTAATTTCTATATATCAGAGTAAGTCTTGCCCAGTACAGTTTGTTAGCATAAAAACAGAAATTATGTGCCACAATAAAAGGGTTCGAAATTTCACAAAGAAAATTATTTGCCACCCAACTACTAATATACGAGAATGAAACAACTTTAAATTCACTGTATTAAATTACCGAGGTTAGCATTGTACCAGTCTCTCTCCTCTCCCCCCAACCCCTCCCAAGACTTTGCAAAAACTATGTACAAACAGAAAAATGTCACAGTGTTACCAAGCCCTAACATCTATATGAAAAAATTGATAAGTAAAACAAAAGTTGTTTTATTTAACGATACCTCTAGAGCACGTTGATTTTTGTCTTATCATCTGCTATTGGATGTCAAATATACAGTCATTCTGACATTTTTCTTTACAGGAAACCTGATGTCGCCACATAGGCTACT
Source organism: Symmetromphalus regularis (assembly GCA_032355785.1). NCBI lineage: Eukaryota > Metazoa > Mollusca > Gastropoda > Neomphalida > Neomphalidae > Symmetromphalus > Symmetromphalus regularis. Next base: position 17,592 of record JAULBS010004317.1, on the reverse strand, counting down.
CTTTCTGATAAGCAGCAAAGGGTCTTTTATACGCAATTTACCAGACAGGACAGGACAGAACATACCATGTCCTTTAATAAATATGTTGTGGACCACTGATTGGAACTGGATGGTATGGTTGTGACAAGGTCTCTGTTAATAGCAATACAAACCTTGGCATCTCTCTGTTTACACAGTTCCTCCTTCTTCTCCTTGGTCAGATTCCACAACGGCATGCCCAGGATGTAGCTGAAGTCTGGCCCACCACTCACAGACGCTGTGCTCTGAGCGTCATCGTCCTCATCTTCTTCCTCCACCACCTGAAACAACCACAGACACTAATGTCATGCTTGTTTTGTTTTTTGTTTAACGACACCACTCTCATGGCCCTCGTGGGACTTTCTCCATTAGGAGTCAGATAAGAATTTTGGTGAAATCCTGGGAGACACATAATAGGATGTTAAAGACACTGGTTTGTATCTGTGTAAAATTTCTGTTGCCTGAGCTGGCCAAAGATTTTTGTTTACAATTAATCCAAGCAGTTCTAAATGTCAACAACCGATAACACAGGCAACAAGAGAGCAAGATGTCCACTGAAATTCTGTAACAAAGACACCAAACCCAGCCAGGAAATGGACAGGAAAATGTTAACTTTCTTCTATAAAGGATTGTTCTATACTTAGCAGACTAGAAATGGCTGGTCTGTGTACATCTGGTTTATGTACTATTTATATTGTTGTGACAATCAAGACAGAATCTGTCACTAATCAGTGATACAAAAGTTTGAGGCTTTAATCGGTTTTGTGGAGAGCAACAAGTGTCTTTAAGAAAAAATTCAAAACATGAGTCACTGTCCAAGTTCTATGCTTCAAAAGACACTTTTTTTTAAAATTAATTATATAGTTTAACATGTTGACAAGATAAATTAATTGTAGAAGCATCTCGGGGTAAATAGCTTTTTATGCACCCTCTGTGGTAAAAAGCCATTTGCCCCTCGTTATGCTGCTACAACTTATATCTCCTAATTTGACTCATCGTGATGTACAATTCAAGCAACTAGTTCCTAGACCTTTAGATATTATTTCAATCCCTCATATTCAATGCCAAGAAAAAAATATCTGAATAAATAATTATTTTACCTGGTCTTTGTTCTGTGTTTCTTTCCAAGACTTGACTGGATCAGAGTCGTAGCCTCGCCGAACCAGCATCTGGATAATGTCTTTCTTCGGCTTGTTTTCTGCGAGAAATTCAAACACCCTAATTAACACATTCTTCACGCCAGATTGTAAAACTTTCACAATACAATTCAGGTAATACAGAACAAATACCAAAAACTGTTTTATTATTATAAAAAAAAAAATATATATATTTTTTTTTTTATCTACTCCATGTTCTAAAAAAGGACCAAATTTGTGTGAAGACAGATTAGCCCAAGTCTATGTATGACTGTTCAAAAATTCATACATGTATGTATCCAATGCATATCTAGGAAAACAAACATTTCCCCTCAAACTGCATCCACACTCACCTCACCTCCCCCCACTCCTCTCATCTTATTAAATGCGACAACTTGAGAGTAGTGTAGTAGGGGTTTACCTGGCTTTTTATAAAAGAGGGGTCCCTGCGACATACCTCTATTAATTGTTTCTTTTCTTGACCTAAGGGTCCACAATTTAGTCAAGTTGCAGAAAACAGGTTTTACATTAAGAAATACCCTCTACCCCACCCCCTATTGTTTATTCATGACTGAGTCGATTATATAACCAAAACAGTTTTGATATATTTGTAAGAGTCCCATAGGGTACAGTGTCTCCTGGGAGTCCAGATGACATTTTATTGCATCGTTTATACAAGTTTTGCAAGTGCGGTAAATCCCTGGTGTAGTATCAGTATATTTCAATTTGCTGTGAAGCTATAACGTCTATATTCTTAACAACCTTATGGGATTTCTCTAAGAGTAGTTTTAAATGAATATAAAAACATCACTTTACTATTATAATACAGCACACAATTCATTTGTATTTCAGCACCACTATCAACTCACCAATAACAATCGTTCCTTCTATCTTCTCAAGAATGAAACGAGCGATGTTGTCATACTTTAACGACTCTGCAGAAAGCATGCCATCGAGATACGCTTTGCGTTTTCTGTACATGTCTAGTCGCACTTCAAAAAAGTTCTTCAGAATCTCCTCCACGTTATTGAACTTTCGAATGCAGCCATTTTGGTCAAAGAGAACCTAAATAAAGAAAATTCGAAACTTGAGATTCCACACTGAAAGGTTTGTAGAGCATATTGATTTAGATGGTAATTCTCTTACATGGTCTGGCTAGTGGAAAGTGATTATTTGGTAGCCCAACCATATAAACTACTAGCCACAGGCATCGGGCTACCGTATTCTAGAAACCCCGAGACACAGCAAGTAGTATTTAGATGGGGCACTGACCAATTAAAGGTGGGAATTACACAAGTAACAAGAAAGAAGTTAATCAAAACAGTAGCAGATTGAAAGTAACATGCGATTTTCGAATTAGTTTGGCGATTTTATAATCCAGTGCATTTGCCAAATTCCATTTTAATTCATATTTGGCAAACTGGTGAATGAAAGCTTAAATCCTGTATATGTATGACACACAGATGACAGACAAGTAAATACACACACTGCAGTCTTACCATTAGTGGTGAAACGATATACAGGTACACTGTAATACTTGTCGAGCACAATACATTGCAATAAGGTTTTGTGTTTCGCAATATATCCACCTAATGAGTATGTATCTATAAAACCTATGACTGTGAAAGTAAGTTATAAAAATAAATGTTAAACTTACTAGTAATTAAAACATAAATCCACTGCGTCTATATATTCTCTTTTTTCATCAGAAATTGGTTCAGGTCTGCCTGCCGGAGGTAAGTTTAATAATTATTATGATAGTATCAAAACATGACTTTATCATATCTTGATAATTAATCAAACTGTATTGCAGTATGTATTGCAATATGGGTTTGCTGTATTGCAATATCGTTGCACCCGTACTTACCATACTGTTGGTTGAGATGGTGGTCTGAAGTTTGAACACTTTATGTAAGCCAGAATGTTCAGCTGCAGCCATTTTGTCCGGAGCCATCTTTACACTGAATTTAACCGTTGTATCGGTGTGGTACTCCTTATAGTCCCTGACAAACAAAAACGTTACACCAAGTTAATATTAGAAATAGAATCCAATCCAGAATTTTTGAGCCATGTCCCCGTCCAACAGGTTCAGGCTACCCCATAGGTTTGAAATCATGACAGCAGGGTGCTGGGTTCGGAGAAAGTGGGGAAAAGGGAGAGCGGATAGGTGAAAGTAGAAATAAATAGCTATTATTTACTGGTTGCTCGGTCGACAATCAACCAATTAAAATGCATTTTGCATGGAAATTATTGTTTCTTACTGTTGTTAAAAAGCATTGGCGCACTGTAAAGCCAATCATAATTGCGCTTTTAAGTTTCTTAACTACCTCAGATCAGGCTCTTCGTTGCTTAGAAGAGAAACAGGGTAAAAAAATGGATGTAATGCTTATCAAGTACAGTTGGTTATCGCATCTCTCACGGGCAGCCAAAATGTGAACGCAGCTTCTTGATTCAGTGAATCAGCATTTGAAAGTATGGATGGAAACAGTGAAACGTCAAAAATACAGATCAGAAATGGAAATAATCATGTCAAGCCAAATGCATAGCCACAACAAAGTGATTTGCGTAATTGAGCTGATGTGTGCATAGATGCATAGTGATGATGTCAATTTTGTTTGTTTAACGACTCCCCAGCACAAAAATAAACATCGGCTATTGGGGGTGTGATGATGTCAAATGCGTAATTTTCTATGCCCAGTGTGTAGGGTAAACAGGTCTGAACTTGTAATACTGTTTATCTTCCAAGTGTTTTCAATCACACTTCACAAGGAAAGGCAAGCTATGTACAAGTGGAAAAACAACTCACAAATATCTGTAGGCTACAAAAATGTTAAATGTCCTATAAAACGAAGACTAATTCCCCTTTATTTGTTGGTATCATGCAACAGCTAAGTCGGTTTTACATCCATGCTTTAAGCTGAATTACTGATGCCTGTACTCACGTGATCATTGAGGGTGTTTTATCTGTTCCGTGCAGCATTGGCTCCAGAACTTCTTCCTTGTAGTTCTGAGTCCAGGTTCGGATCGGCAGCTCTGAAATTTCCAATGAGTTGTCGTCAACGATGGAGATTTCACCGCTGACAACATACCGATTCTCATTCAGTTCTTCAATTGTGCCCTTGAAGTGTTTGTACGACGGTATCTGTGAAGGAATAAGGAAAGAACAATTAAAGTTTGTTTTATTTAATGACGCCTCTAGAGCACATTGATTTTTATCTTATCATCGGCTATTTATTTTAGAGGAAACCTGCTCCCGCAACATAGGCTCCTCTTTCCGATAATCAGCAAGGGGTCTTTTATATGCACCTTCCCAGACAGGACAGCACATGAACCAGTTGTGGACCACTGGTTGGAACAGAAAGTAGCGCAAGCTGCAAGTGGGTCAACTGAGCAGGATCAATCCAGCGACCGACCGGTTCACAGCCGGACACGCTATCGTAAGGAAAGAACAGGAATGTAGGTGTGTGTTTTTTTTTAATGCAAATGGAACATAGTTTAATCAGTGGCTATTTGGTGCTAACCATTTTATTTCTTCAATTAACTAATAGCGTCAGTACTGGGAAATTTATATCTCAAATACGGAGGTTGGCTCAATGTTCTCTAGTGGTGTCATTAAACAAACAAAAAAACTAAAAATAATTTTACATAAAACACATAGTAATGGTTAAAATTATTCTTCACTATTACTACCAGCACCTTTGAAATTCAGACTACGTGGCAACAAGACTTAATTTCTGTCACTAAATCTTTTTAATGCAGGAATAGAAACTAACACTCGCCCAAAAAATTGTTAGGGTCGAGTAAATTCTTGCTGATGCTAGTCCACCGGTCCAGTAGATATTTTTTTGGTATCTTATATTACGAATTTGTATTATTTTGAGATAGTAGCTGACAGACATAATTTGCCGATAATATAATTCGCATTATGGATCAACCCAATCTTAAAATTAAAATAGGGGGTTTAGTGATTTTTCGTGGAGACAAGTAACTTTTTAAGGCTACCGGTCCCCCAGACAAGTGAAAATAATTTCTTAATTTCTACCCCTACAATGTGCCACTGTGACAGCAATGTCAAGAAGATACTGTATTATATATTTATATTTCTGCAATGGCAGTCCAGTAATGCAGCAAACCCAATCTCACAACGCAGGGTTCCCTCAGACTTCCTAGAATCAAATTTCAAAACGTTTTCACCTCATTTCAAAACATTTAATGACCTTTTTACACACAAATCTGAAAAAAATGCATATATGTGTCACATTGCCATGAGCTAAATTTTAAATCAGGAAAAACTTAATGTTCTACCTGCATAAAAAGACTTTAAATGGTGAAAAATCATGGTTTTCAGGGACATAATGTATCACAAAAAGTGATCACTCACTCTGATAAACATGTCGAAAAGATCTCGGCCGATGTAAACATTTCTAAACTTTTCCATGACCAGTTTTAAACAAAATGTCTAAAATTTTCCTGCCCCTTCAAAAGTATTTTACAAATTTCAAAACTTTTCCAGGCTTTTACTGACCAAGAGAACCCTGAAAACAGCTTTTATGATGGCAATGCTAATTTTACGGCATGCAATCATAGAAATAATGAATTTCCAATAAAACAAAGAATTGATACCATTGGAATTGGATCGAGTCCATCAAGCATTCTCTTCAGATTGGCGACAATTTCTCTGATGTCGTAGTTGGGGATCTTTGTGCTCCAGCCAGTACCGATACCCTCAGCGCCGTTGACGAGGACCATCGGCAAAATTGGGCAATACCACTCGGGCTCCACACGCTTGTTGTCATCGTAGTTGGGTTTCAATAGTGGGTCGTCGTTCACGTTGTACACCAAACGGGCAAGTCGGCTGACAAGTATCAAACATTTTTTTACGGAAAATATTTCTTTAAGCACACAACTTAAGCAAGCCCTGAAATTGCCAATGGCAATCAGCAATGCTGTGGAGAATTGCAAGTAGTTTTTTGTACTCTGCGGCAGTTTTTTTTGCCACAGACTAAATTGTTTTTTTCAAAAGTATATTTTGTATTTTTTCCTTATTATTAAAAATAAAGTATACTTTATGCTAAAATTATCATGGACACTATTTATCCACAGCATTTATTTTAATGTGGACATTTTCTTAATTACAGGGGCTGGACATGCACATACATTTTCTGCATGTAGAATCATATGGGAATTATTGTTTCGATATACACACAGAGATAGTAATCAAAAATATCTCACTAGTCCACTGAAAGTAGTCTAAAATTCACGATCTGCTAAAATGCCTGCAACACTGTTTAATGTAGCTATAACGCAAACTTCACTTCAAACAATCATAAAGTGTCAACACAATAGATATTTCTTTTTACTCAGTCAATGCCATCACTAAATCTTTTTACTGTAGCACTGTCAAGCAATTATTTTAAATGATCATACTGCATGGGTTTATTGCCATTTCGCCTACAAAAAATTGTCATGATAGGAAGCCTAAAGTCCGATTCCAGAAATAGGGGCCGAGGTCTGAAGGTGTTCTTTATTGGGGTATGACATTCTATGTGGGCGACTCCTAAGGGATTGGTACCCAGGGCTTCTAGGGTGCAGTTGAGCAGCCATGAAAATCATGAATCCCAACAACTGCCTCTACCGTATCCACATCCCTTGCCCAACGGTTCAAATTTCCCAAGATCACATGACTGGAATAAACAAGTGCCATGCCAAAGAAAACACTGCCACGCCAAGATAGAAATGAAATATGTATGTTTGTATTAAATATTATGCTTAGAATGTTAAAAAAACAAAACAACCAGAAGGCGAAATGGCATGACCCCAATTTTTGTAACAGCAATACAATGTTGCCACAAACCAATTCTACGACAGTGACAAGCCACGGATATCAAGTAAGATTTCATAAATAAAAAATGTGTATACCTCAGACTGGTGAAGATGTATCGGGGACTGGCAGCATCCTTGCCGCCATGGAGTCGGGTTCCAAACTGACCAATGGGTAGCAGCAGGTTCAAATTGTTGGAGCCAACAAAATTCTGAGCCAAATTGATGATGGTACCCATCAAAGAAACCTGAAAATATATATTTAATTTCTAATTATATTCACATATATTAGGCAGACATTTAATGACTATGTTTTTGTGTAACAGTTTTTGGGGGTAATAAAGAAATACCCTTCAAAATTAAACTGGGTTCTGCTCAAAAAGTTAAGTTTGGATTCACGGCTCAAATGTTTAAATGTCACAATTTCATACTAACAACACGATGTTAATGTATGAACCTTGAGGCCAGACTAAATGTTTCCTGAGCGTAAAGCCGGAAGAAAATGCAATCTAGTCCCCAGGGTTGAGTTGCTATCAAAATACATTTCTTTAGATTAAAACTTCATTTATTATAATGTACATTAATCAAAGGTATACTTCATAGGCTATGCAAACCCTGAAATCTCCCGTGCCAATTGGCAATGCCATGAAGATTGCTGCAGAAATTTTCATTCTACATAGCACTTTTTTTTGTCATGGATTAAATTATTTTTTCAAGGTGTATTTTTTAAAACAAATAAAATATACTTTACGCTAAAACTGCCATGGACACTATTTCTCCACAGCATTTATTTTGCCGTGGACGTTTACTTAATAGCATGGATTGGCTATGTGTGTTCCATGAACATGTATCTAGCAATGGTTTGTACATTAATCAAAGGTGTACTTCCTAGGCTGTACGTGTTCCTTGAACAAGTATCTAGGAATGGTTTGTCTTCTCAGGAAAGGCTATAAATGTTCCAGCCAATAATGGGGAGACTAGTGATTAGAATGGTTTCTTAATTTCCCTCTGCCTCTTAGTAGATTTAAGTAGATGGATGACAGACAACTTGGTGTGAAAAAGAATCTAAACAGTATAAATTGACAATCAAGACAACAAATGTGCGTATAACGTACAACTCATCAATTATATATCATAACCACAAAGGATAAGTCTTTGTATTCTGAACTAATCATTACAAATTTTTAAAATATAACGGGTGAAGAATGATTTTGTCAGAGACGTTACCTCGCCGTGATGATAGGCAGATATCTCCGAGACAGAACCAGCCAACTGTGCAACCTTTAACTCTTTGACGAGGTTACGCTTGAAGCAAGCGAATATGACCTTCCGCTGCCCCGGTTTGAAACCATCAACAAGTGACGGGATGGATCGGACATTGTCCATGTTACTGAAGAGAATCAATTCACGGTTGATGAATTCGTTGAAAACGATCCTCTTGGTGTCCTTGCCATACAAGTAGAGCTGTCAACAAAAAACACATTCATTACACACTAATCATTTAATATTAATCAATTATCTAACAATAAACACTATGCCCCTCTAACAACAAATACCCTGACCCTCTAATAATAAATACTTTGCCTCTTTAACAATAACTACAGCCCTCGACATTGCGAGCCAATTGGTTGCATATGCAACCATTTTTAAAATATGGTGACTGAAACATTTCAAGTGATTGCCCCCCTGGCGACCAAACAAATCTTGACATTGTTGGTGGTTTCTTCATTCCTGTTGATCTTACCAAGTACTACTTTCGCTTGTACAAATGACCTAGATATCGCCAAAAACACTATCGAGACGTAGATTCACTATATCAGGCCTGCACAAATTCAAAATCTGCATTACCGGAAAAAAGATTATGCCAAAAACAATTAGCATAACCTATTTTGATTTGAATAAACACATTTTTTTTTTAAATAGAAAAAGTTTAACATAAAAAAATGTTAAATCGGTTATGTGAAATAAATATGCGTAACTGATGCACAAACAAAACGATCGTTCGTGCAATTTTTGCAGGTCTGTATATGCACATTAGACGTAATTTTAAGCCTTGCTTATTTCTCCTTACTTCTGGCAGTCCCATTTCCGAGCGTCTTTTCCTGTCCTCCATCCAGTTGGTGAGCCACTCTTTGCGTTCCTCAATCTTCTTCTTACTGAAAGCCAGCTGAATTGACGAGTCGTCCTCGGTGCCTATGTACTTGAACAAGATGCGGTGGCGGTCCATGTCGGAGAAATACTCTTTTGCTTCTTTTGCTGTGCTGGTTCCCAAACCTGAAGTGGAGGATATTGTTGTCACACAAGATACTACTAGCATTGCAGGACACGATACAGTGTTCAAAATACCATGTGCATGCCAGAACATGGCTGATTTTCGGTGTATAAGATCTTGATGACAAAGATATTTCAACTTGGAAAAATCAATTATATTTATCTGTTATTTAAATGCATAGGTCGAATTTCACAAAGACATTGAGGCATTTGCTGTGCCGCTCTGTCCCTTTGCTGCAATGCTCTCTGAATTTCACTTCTAACAAAGGCAAATATTTTTGTGCTTTTTTCCCCCCACTTGCCTCGGTGCCCGTTCATGAAGCAATTCATAGTCAGCCGTCAAAAGGCCAAAAGAGCAGATTACTTAGTCGATTCTGGTCCCCTATTACTCCAATCGGCAGTCGGTTATATAGTATATATAGTCAGTCATTTAGCACGAAGAAACCTAGATGAAGCATATATATTTAACCTTAAACATGAAATGAACTCAGAAATGGTAGTTGACAAGACATTTCAGGTTTTTGCCTTAATGCCGCATAGGAAATTCACATTTGCAGTTGTGCCCCAAGACGTGTCTTCAAAATTGCCTAGGTGCCCTCTTGATTCCTAGGAAACCAAGGCAATAATAGCCATGACCCCCAAACACCTACGTTTGATCCCTGAACAATGGGCTACCCTCCCGACTATAATCAGATAAAATGGAAGAAATGAACAAGACCTTTGTAGTACTTTACTTTCCACAAGTGCCAGTTGTCCGTGTTGTTTTTCCATTCCTCAAACTCGGGCATGCTGTAGAAAGCATGTTCAGTTTTACCCTTCGACACCTGAAAGCAATCAAATCTGTTGTTCAATCACTACCCAACAAATTGTTCAATCAATCTCTTTTAAAGTAGTGACAAATGTTTTTAAAATTAAATGAAACATCGTAATGTCTTTTAGTTTATTATTCTAACATGACTTCTCCCTAAAATTCACATCTAGCTTCAGCCCTGTATAAGATCTGAAAGCAAAGAAATCTGTTGTTCAATGACTGCCCAACAAATTGTTCAATCAATCTCTTTTAAAGTAGTGACAAATTTAAAAAACCAAAACAAACAATGGTGGCACCAATGTAATTCAGTTTAATATTCCTAAATATTGGGATAATAAAGTGAATCACATTAGTATCACATTTTTTTTATTGTTATCTAGAATATTTTCTTTAACCTTCAGGACATTGCAGGCGACTTTTCTCGACGTCATGCAAATGCTTGAAGACTGCATGCGACATTTCTTGACAATCGAACTGGCCATTTAAAATTTGTATTTCCTGTTGCTTAAATGCATTATGGCAGGAAATGATGCAATATCTATATCTATAGAATGTTCTCAATTGCAAATGGTGGATTTATGAAGTGTTACAACTCCTTTTATCGATAAAAAATTTCAGATCTTTTTCATGAAGTTTTTATAAAGTGACAAGCAATGGCAGCGCGGTGCTATGTAGAGATTTTGAAGAACTAATTGGGAATAAATATAAGTTTGGGATTTACCGAAGGTGAGGATTTTGATTCTGAATATCGGGAGCGAATAGCGAGAGAATTTTCAAATAATTTTTTTGAATGGCGCGTGTATATGGTGTTGAATGTGAGCATTCCAACCATAAATACAAAGTGTAGTTTACGTTTTTTTGTCTGTTTGTTTTTACACCTTTCTAGATCTCAAATTGTGCACCTACAAAACAAGCACTTCAAAATCCAAAAATAATATTACTTTGTTCACACCTTTATATTATTTTGTTTTGTTAAGTTTAAAAGTAAAAATATTTGATCAAAATGATTTTTTTCTCAAAATTAATCCAGTTTTTTTGGGAAGTAACTCTTAAAAGAATTCAGTAGTCTAAAGGTTAAAATTAAATTAACAATTATATAACATGTAAAACTATTTAATTTTACCCAGTGTATTTAGGAACGTGCTTGTTTATAACCTCACAGAGCCTCGGTGGTACAGCGATAGAACGTCGCTCTCAAGCTGATGACAGTGGTTCAAAACTTGTTGGAGGCTGGCTCACACTTGACCAAGTGTCAAAATAATCAAAAGTTTGACATCCAAAGCCAATGACAACAACAACAAAAAACTGGGTCACGTTAGGACCCCTAGGTGATTACTAATATTCCTTGTAGGTGTCAACAGTAAAATGCGGTCGCCAAGGATAACCAATCATTTCAACCTGTGACCAATTAGTACAAATGTGAAAAATCTACACGTGAGATAAAATTCACCTTGACGATGGGTGTGATGAACTGCTCGACGACGTTGTGTTTGAGCAGGTTGGGCCAGAAGTGGTGCATGAAGTTGATGAGCAGGCCCTTGATGTGCGAGCCGTCCTGATCCTGGTCAGTCATGATCATGATCTTGCCGTACCGCAGCGAGCGAATCGACTCGGGCGACTCGTACTTCTCCTTGAACTGCAGACCCATTATTTTAACAATATTGTTGATCTCAGCGTTATCCATAATCTGTAAAAAAAACAA
>JAULBS010004306.1:0-11434 GCA_032355785.1 Symmetromphalus regularis | reverse complement strand
CCAGCAATTACAGTGTAGTGTTACATTTGGGGTTACGCCTACGGTCAGAATTACTTCTACTTATTTTTAATCGGCAATTGTTTTAAAGAATTCATGGCATGTGTGACGATCAAATATAATCTTTTTATTTCAAATCATATTGCGCCATCGCCACCAGTGGGGCAATGTGAGCAATTAACACTGTTACGTACGGCGACTGTGTCGCGCCTCGTGTTGGAAGAGTGCACACATGAAAGGAGGAATTTCAAGCATCGGTGATTTAAACGTCTGGCGGGCTCTTTATTTACTGGTCTGGGGAAAAAAAACAGGTAGCCCAGCAGGTTTACAATTCTGGTAGCCCGGGGTGGATATCGGTAGCCAAAACACTCTGGGCTACCGCTAAGGTCGAGCCCTGCACTTGAGCACATTGAGGTTCATTTGGATGGACACCATCAAGTGCATTTCTCCCTTTTCCTTTTCAGGTAATTAATTCACATTTGAGATAATTTTATTTCCTCACAATCTTAAGTGGTACTGAGGTATCCTGTTTTCAATTGTTGTCACACTGTTAGTGTTATGTTTTTGTTAATGAAAAAAGGTCACTAAGATAAAAAAATAATTTTATTTTTCATGTCTTCAGTGATGTTTCTGTGATTAAAATGCCTGATCCTCCTAAATCCAAAACAGATGAACTAGAAGAGATGAAAGAACAAGTGGTAAGACACTAAAATATATATAGTAAACACCAGTATGAGATTATACACCTCATGTCATAACAATACGTGTATCAAATTAGTTTTAATATTGACATATTTAATATTAGAGGTCATTTGTTAGAACTCTTCCAGCACATAAATCTTTTTCTAATTTAGCATTTAATTATTAATTATTAATACTTCTGCATTACGGCTTCGTTGTAATTTGTTTGTAATAAATAGAATATTAAACATTAACTCAGGTATCAAGAGTGTTTACTCGTTTTATAAAACTTGTAGGTTTATTTAGTTTTCTATATTTGTGTTATTTACATTTAATAAATTATCTTGGAGAGGTGGAACAGTTTCACACAAAAATTGTTTAATTACTGAGAATATGTTATCATCTGGTTTCTAGTGATGTGTACGAAGTTAACACAGGGAAAGCTAAATATTTTTGTTGTTTTTCAGACATTTAACAGCTTATTCATGTACTAAAATTATTAAGTTTCGCTTTCAAAAGCATTGTACTTTTGCTGCAGCTCTTTGTTACAAGGTAAAAACATGATTTTGAAATATCTAACTACTCTTTGTGGATTCCTATTATAGTGAATATATTCCAAAGTACCAAATTGCGTAAACTTCCAAAATGAGTCCTATTTTACTTATGGGTGCACTGCTGTAAAAAAATGGTTGTCAGATGTATTGGCATAACAAGTCGTGATCAAACAAATGTAAAGTAAATGCAGAAAAGAACATCAAACATATTTTTAGGACAAAAGTTTAGCACTTGTTCACCGTGCTCGAGTGTCATTAAATCAACTTTTTTTTTTCCAGATTCAGCTTTTCCCAGATGTGGACCCTGCCTATGTGATGGATCAGCTTCAAGTTAATGTCGGTCCTTATTGTGTTAACAATGTGTGCAGCATGCTTTTAGAGGAACCAGATTACCCAAAGCTTCAACCACCAGCACAAAACCAGGTAGATACTTTGGGTGGGGGAGTGGGGAATTAATTATATACATTTCTTATTGATTTGTATTTATAATAGGAATAGTACACAAAATGAGGTACACATACTTCAGCAGAAAACATACAGATATAGAAATTGTTTTATATTTATTGAATGGAGTGAGTTGTGCTGTAGTTAATGGGAATTTTTTTTTGTACTTTCAGAAAGCAGTAGATGATAACACACACTATTATTAATATTATGTAATTATATACAGTGAGACCTTGTTTATCCAGACTCTAATAATCTGGAAACCACACCTTATGGATGATCATTCAAGAAAACAAAACTCCCTCTGTAAATGTATCCTTTAATCTGGAAATTCGGTTTCCTGAACCTTAACGGTCATAATCCAAAACAATGTGTAAGAAATAAAGACAATTTGCTCCGTTTTAACGGTACACCACTAATTTCTTTAATATCAAACAGAATAGAAAAGAAGTGATCACTCATGACCAATAGAATAATCGATGGGTACAAAGAGTTTCACACCTCTGCTTTCTTAATGCTTATCGTGTTCTTATTGTATGAGTGTTACTTAGCACAACTGTTGTTTCACAGTTTTCTTGATCTTTATAACAGTTAATTAATGTTTGATTCTAGAAGGTGAGACGTAAATAACATAGAATTGAACTGAAAATTGTTTTTGTGATAAGACAACAATGAGGCTTATGCCTTTTGGCCGATCCCAAAGTTAAAACATTAACAAATATTGTTTAAACTAACAACGAGGTGAGTTAATACAGTTTGAGCAACTGTTGTCAACTGGTTAGAGTATTAAAGTTAAAGAAATATATTTTCACGCCAGTTGCTTTTATTCAGTGCCATAGATAATCAACCTATTTTTCAAGGGAGATTACTCTGAGTGTTTCAGTAGTATGGGAATTCATTAATATGGACACATTTCAGAAAAACAGTGCTGTCCAGATAAACAAGATCTCACTGTAGTTGTTTTAGAAACCAGTGGATGATAACACAGCCTATTTTAAAGATTATGTAGTTATTTATTTAGTTTCAGAAACCAGTGGAAGATAAGAAAGACTATTTTAAAGATTATGTAATTATGTAGTTTTTTATTTAGTTTCAGAAACCAGTGGAAGATAAGAAAGACTATTTTAAAGATTATAGTCAACAAATAATTACTTATTCTGAGAGTGAATGCTCAAGACGGCTACAGAATGAATTCAGAAAGGTAACATTTTGTACCCATGACTGTTTATTTACTCAGATAAATTACTTTTAAGGACTGTAAGATGGTAATAGGGCTTGCATGTCTCATTGATCCAGAGAACTACACAAGTGGGAGCTTCAGCTAAAATACATGTCAGTCACCTAAGCTGGATTAGTCGAAGAATAGAGACTAAACTATATGATTAGTGTTTACACAAAACTTGCTACATCTGTGCTACATTAAACTGAGAAAAAGTCTTACAATTCCAGTGTGTGAATAAGACAATTGTTTCATTTTTTGTTTTTTTAATAACACTACCACTTGAGTACATCGATTTATTAATCATCAACTATTGGATGTCAAACATTTGGAAATTTTGACATGTAGTCAGCCTCAGACATGTTTTAAACTACAGTCATCCACTTTAAAGTCCAATGTCCTACCACTGGACCACTGCATAAGACCTTAGATTGTAACATAAGAAATGTTATGAAAGTGTAACTTATGTAACAGTACATCAAAGATGCATTTTATATAGAAAATTGGATTTAAAAAAAAAATATGAAAATGCATGCGTCGGACAGAATAACCAGTTAACATTGTGATGGTCACATCTACCAGAATGACAGTTTTGTACCAGACAATGTCCATTAAAGGCCATTTATTTCCATGCTTGCCAATCATTCAGTGTCCCAATAGTGTTTTCCCTAGCTTGTTTTAGCATGGTGTGGCACCATGCCTCAATAGTCTAGCGCCATCTTGCACCTGGTCATCACCATGCTGCCATGAGATTAAATATGCCTTTTTTCTACTAATATGCAGGGCAGTCAGTAGTTTGAGAAGTTACAAGGTACAACAGATCTTGGCATGCATATATATACTACCAAAAACTAAAAGTTGGCGGCGGCAAAAGCTTTTACAGGCGGCAATTTACCGCCGGCGACCGCCTATTTTTGAGGGCACTGAATTATTTTCCGAATGGCCTTTTTGTAATAATCAGATATTCGGAATTTGCCATCTGATTAAATCTCAGTCTAAACATATAGAATATAAAGGGCAATCTGACATGTGTGTTGAAGTATGACAGTCTGTAACCAATTATTTAAAAAAAAAACATTATTAATCTTAATTTTATTTCAGTTAAATTATTATTTTTATATTTTTTTAGTAAAACAAAAGTGCCCTGAAAATGATAAAAATGCCTACAAGATGTTTTGTCTACCATGCCTTGCCAAATTTTTAAGGAAAACACTATCCCAAAGCTTTAAAACTACAGGGTAAGGAACAAAAAGAGCCAGATTGGTTAAGAGAGAGATTTAAATCTGTAATTCTCTTGTTACTTCAGATATCTGTCCGAGACATTACTAGTGTACTTCACCAGTATAATGGACACTATGCTCCCACTTACAGAGCTTTGTTTCATGCAATGGAGAAGGCATACAAGAGTGCTGATGACAAGGGATTGGGTCAGTATTAATGTGTTTATGGAATTTTCACTCCCTAAATACACAGAAATTTAAACTAGACATTATCAGGAATGACAATTTTCTATGGATCCGCAGAATTCCACAAATTTTATCTTCCCAGGATCAGTCTTGTGAATCGCGTTAATCCGGTGAGATAATTTTGAGGGTTGGATGAGATCCATTTTGTGGCCCGTTTCTCTTCTAAGCAATTAAAAAGTGCCCGATCTCAGATGGCTAAGAAAACACAGTTACTATTGACTGAAGTATTTACAGTAGGCTAATGCTTTTTAACAGAAGTAATAAACAAGGATTTTCATGCAAATGCATTTTAATTGGTTGATTTTCAACTCAGCAACCAATAAATGATAGCGATTTATTTGTACTTTCAATTGCAAGTCCAAAGTTGGTCGAGCACATGGTGACGGGGAAAATTTATACATTTTAAACATGGTTAAATTATAGCTTTTGACCATGGTCTCAGACCACAGTTTTCATTAAAATTCTGTTGTATTTTCTCATTTGCCATTCTCATCCCTGCATTACTGACAAGTCAATCGCCTGAATTTTCATACAAATAGCTTTTTTCTCTTCAGTTGGTTCATTTTTGAACAATGTTGTGGTTCCTCGTTAAGTTAGGCCAACATTTTATTTTTTTCACATTATGTATTATAACATGCAGTTTGGTTGAAATGGAATAAAAATAAAATTTCATTTTGGTCATTGTTTTTTCTTTTAATTTTCCCATTTTATTTATAGGAGAAAATAAATAATGAAAAACTTATTCTTGATAATGTACCTATTTTGACAAATGCTGTGTAACTTAGTGATACTTATGAAACAGATTGTCAGTGTAGGGATTTAACAGTAAAATCACTGTAGGGATTTAATAGTAAAATCACTGTAGGAATTTAATAGTAAAATCACTGTAGGGATTTAACAGTAAAATCACTGTTGGGATTTAACAGTAAAATCACTGTAGGGATTTAACAGTAAAATCACTGTAGGAATTTAACAGTAAAATCAGTTTTTGTTTGTTTACAGCTGCGCCCACCAGAAGCTTACCAAAAGGAATCGTAGTTATAATAGAGCAAGGTAGGTTTTCAAAGATGAAAAACCTAAACAAATAATATTTTTTATGGCCTTACAATAATGGTCTTCAGTTACTTGGCAGATAATTAGTGTTAATTTTGACCTTGAGAACGTATTGATCTGCAGTTATGAAAACTGATACATGTAAACTCAGTGGCAGATCCAGAAAATCATTTATATAATAATATAATATATTTATATAAAAATAATAATATAATGATTTTTTTAAATGTTATTTAAATCACAAAATTTAGGGGGGCAATATCAATAATTATGAATGCATTAAAAGTACTCTGTTAATAAAGATAACCGCCTGAACAAATTTGTATATTTGAAACATTTTAATATATTTTGTTTTTATTAGGAAACTAATATGTGTCAAATATTTTGTATTGTATATACTAGTATATTAAGTAGTCTCAATGAACTAAATGAAGTTTATTTATGGTTTAATTATTTGTTTGTTTGTAGAAAAAAATGTTATTCCTATGAACTTGTTAAAAAGTCTCCGACCAACTAAACCAGTACTTCCAGTGGATCCAGAACTTCAGAAAGAAATTGATTTTGTTACAAAAAAATTGGAAGCAGAAAAACAGGTAGATTTTAATGGAGAAAGGGTGGGGTAAGCCAAACCTGATGGTATAACACATTTCTCAATCTAGTTTCATAATTGAACAGTGTCATCATAAATTCTAAATCCTCAGTTTGGATAAGTGGAGATAACACCATAAAATGCATATTTAATGTACTGTTATACATTAGTAATTTCTTATAACAGTGTTTGCTCAACACTTCCTGGCTCTTTCATGCTTGAGGAGTTTTAGGTAGATAATGTAAATTTTCCTATGATTGCCTTTGACAACTGATCACCTATTCCCATGAAAAGGCAAACACAATTTATCCCCACCTCTCCTCCATCCAAACAAACATTGTGTCATATGAAAATATTTATTTTTGTTCCGCCATACAAAATATCCTAGGTTAATCAGTTTGTGCTGAAAATGTTCCTGGCATACAATTTAATAAATACCATTTAAAAATATATATACAACTTAGGTTTTATAGCATATATATGTTTTTGGTTATTTAATTTAGCCCAATTTCTCCAAATGCAATGAGTTGATTTAACACAGAAATGTTGATTTTTCACTAAAACTTAAAATAGGAGTATTGGACAAAATGACCAACAGAATTAATTTTGATAAATTTCATAATGACAAATTTTACATGAAAATATCCGTGTCTGGGTATTTAATTCCATTCTCAATATCTCTCTTTTATCTTGAACCATGTGGATAGTAAACAGCAACAAGTTATTTGTATTGACTATATCAGGCATTCTCAAAGTCTCGCTTTTATCTTGAACTATGTGGATAGCAAAGAGCAACAAGTTATTTGTATTGACTATATCAGGCATTCTCAATGTCTCGCTTTTATCTTGAACTATGTGGATAGTAAACAGCAACAAGTTATTTGTATTGACTATATCAGGCATTCTCAATATCTCACTTTTATCTTGAACTATGTGGATAGCAAACAGCAACAAGTTATTTGTATTGACTATATCAGGCATAGGAATTGTATACTCATCGGCGTATATACGTGCCAGTAAGCTTCACAGTATGCCTTAAGGTATATCTAGTAAGCCCCAAGGCAATGAGTAAAAAACAAAATTACTTAAATGTAGGTACAAAGGTGAATGGTTTTTCTCAATTTCTGTGCACTGATACAACAAATTGGTTTCCAAAATACCCAAATACATTTTTGTGTGGGGGATTTTGCCATCCTGGACACCTTATTGGGGCATTGCACTGGCAACCTATTGGAGCATAGGCGTACCTTGGATTTTGATTTTAAGGTGGATACCCTCTAGTCACTTTTTCCAATTCCCAAGCCTGATATAAAGTGTTATTTGATTGTAAATTCTAGCAATAATATACTAAATAATTTGATCTCTGTAGGAAGCTGATGAAAAGTTTGCTTGGCTGTTGAATGAAAGTGAATATGAAGTGAGCGGTCAGTTGATCGAGTGTAACTGCTGTTTTGGAGAACACCCATTTGAAAGCATGGTACAGTGCTACGACGGACATCTGTTCTGCAGGGAATGCTTATTAAACTATGCTAAAGAAGCTGTATATGGATCAGGAAAGGTTTGTTATATTAACATAGCTGCCAAGTGTTAAAATATTAAATATGTTTTCCATTTTAATGTCCAAAACAAAACCCAACCTTATATATACGTAACCATACAAGAAAATGTGCTTCTAATAAATAGTCATTTATTATATAAACCAGACGACATTCATGGCAGAAATTCTGGAATTAGATAACCACAGCATTTAGGAGAAGGTATGTGTGCAGTAATATCACAAGCTGAGCACGTGTTTGCTGCTAATGAAACAAAAATATTTCAACCTGCTTACTTTCGTTTTTGGTTGAGTATATATTTAGACAATCTTGATGTTATGACACCTAAAATGAGTGTTAAATGTTATTAAAGAGAGCTCTGCCTTG
Organism: Symmetromphalus regularis; assembly: GCA_032355785.1. Taxonomy (NCBI): domain Eukaryota; kingdom Metazoa; phylum Mollusca; class Gastropoda; order Neomphalida; family Neomphalidae; genus Symmetromphalus; species Symmetromphalus regularis. The sequence continues at coordinate 3,509 of JAULBS010004306.1, read as the reverse complement.
AAACATTTGAGTTAGTAGTGGGACCAACAGTGAAGAGGGGTGGGTTTGGTAGTATTTTGTTACACTAACATAATATGTTTTTGGTGGCTGGCATCATCTGTGCTGGTCGTCTCTTTAGTGAGAACTTTTTTTGTTGTTTTTTAATTAACTCCTCGAACTTAATTACATCTCATCTCTCCCATTCCAATATCCTGGGTCCACCCCAGTAGAATGTGTCTGAACCAAATAATTTTAATAATGGGAATAATGCATTTTATTTCATTTCAGCTTGGTTTGGCATGCATGGCATCAGACTGTGATTCAAGCTTTCCTGTCAGTAAGTTTTCACTCTTAAAACTTTGAAGATATTTTCCAGTAATGGAAAACTCATGAAAATTGAGTAAACTGAAACAGTTTTGAAAAATAATTTCCAAGATGTCTACAATTAAGTTGCACATTCCTAAAAATGTTTCTCAGAATACTTTATTGTTAGTCAGCATTTTGTATCATCTGTGAACTGGGACCATTTTTATTTGTTGTGAATATTGTTTCTTAATTTTTTTTTATTGTCAGATTAACAATGCCCCATTTTGTGGAGACTTGCCTTACATTGTATAATATTAAAAGTTAAAGAGTTATTTATATATAAACATATTTACAGTTGTGGTATACATTAATCTGAGGGTAAGTGTGTGAGAAAAAACTGATAGGAAAGAAGAAATAAATGATTGCATATATCATTCGGAATAAAACAAGAAAAGAACATTAAAGGCAGCAAGTAATCAGAATGAGAGTGGCGATTCAAGGGAATTTAGTTAATATAATAGAAATTACATTTTTTTTAAAAGAATAAATATATATTACTTTGATGGGAAAAATATAATATTCTATTTATAAATTCTATTTGTAAGATATCTTGCGAATTGTTTCATTTGTTTATTTTAATATCACTACATCTGATAGCAAGATTAAATTACTAAATATCAGACTAATTATTCAGTTTTATGTGTATTAGACATATTATACATTTCCTTTTTTATTTTAGGTGAGATGAAACGTTCTCTTCCTGAAAATCTTTTAACTCAGTATGAAGAAAGAATTCGCGAGTCTAATCTGAATCTAGCTGATCTTGAAGATCTTGTCAGGTGACTTGCTTAGTGATATTTTGATCATTATAGTTTTTAATGACAGATCGATCAACAGTTGAGACATGGCACTTTTTGTCTCTGTATCAGCTCCAACCCTGAGTGGGTGCTCCGCAAGGCTCATTTGGTAGGTTTTTGCCATTTGCACTGACCAGTGGTCCACAATTGTTTTATCAAAGTCTGGTATGTACTCTCATATCTATTGGAAAGTGCATATAAAAGTTCCTTGCTACTAATTGGAAAGAGTAGCTTGTGTGTCATTTGCATGTTTCCTCTAAAGACCATGAGTTGCTAAACACCACATTTCTGACACCTAATAGCTGCTGAATAAATAATGTGTTGGGGTGTCATTAAACAAACAATCCTTTCCTTTCTAATTAACTGGAATACAAAAGTAACCACATCAAATACTGTTCAACTAATCTAGACATTCCTTGAAGATAATATATCTGTTTGAAAGGAATCCTCTTGGAATAACTGCTGGGTATCAAGTGAAAACAATATAAATTATTCAAGCGTTATAAATATTACACGGTGGTTTGGGTTTTTGTTTTAGGTGTCCGCATTGTGACTATGCTGCAATCATGGCCCCAGGAGACAAAGTTTTCAAGTGTCAGTCTCAGTCTTGTTTGAAGGTATGAAGCGTATGATTTGCTTTTATCAAACTAGTTACTGTTAGTTATTCTAGAAATACCTTAAGTTTGTGTAATACTGCATTATGGCATTTCATTAGAGATCAGTCTGATTAAACAAGCTGGTCATTTAAAACAAAATATGTATACACGAGTATATATATTTCCATCTTAAGAAGGAAAGCAGTGATTTTTAGAATGCTCTAAAGTGAGGCATTTTTGGTTTTTATAACTTATTTTTTATGAAGGTATATGGATTCAACAAACCTAAAAATCATGATAGGTAATCAGAATGTTGACAATGCAAACCGTTTATAAAACAGCTTTTACAGTATCATTGTTATTGATGTTGAGAATGGGTGTGTGATTCATTGGCCTTTTTTATTGTGTTTTAGGAGACTTGTCGCTACTGTCAGGAGGAGTGGAGTAGTCACATAGGTATTCCCTGTAACGAACTGGAAAAGAAAGACGAATCACATCTTAGAAAACAATAGTAAGTTTAATCTTAAATTAAGCTGTTTTAAGAGAAAGGCATTTCTAAAATTCCTTTTTAGGGTGGTTAGAAAACAATAGCAAGTTTAATCTTAAATTAAGCTGTTTTAAGAGAAACTTGCATTTTTAAAATTCTTTTTTAGAGTGGTTAGAAAACAATACTAAGTTTAATCTTAAATTGAGCTGTTTTAAGAGAAACTGTTGCAATTTTTAATTCCTTTTTAGGGTACTTAGAAAACAATACTAAATTTAATTATAATTAGTTGTTTCCAGTAAATTTATGGTTTTTTGAATGTCTGTATATGGTGTTTGGTCAGTGAAGAATTGTAAGTACAAGTTCAATTAAACTGTTTCTGTTTTTTAAATACCTTTTTCAGCTTTCTAGTGATGTTTAAAAAAAAAGTGTCTTGTGAAAAAGAAATAAAATGAATTTCTATAAAGTGATAAGTTTAGCCATAGTATCACTGTTTTTATTGTTTATACAGTGAGGAAAAAATGACTGAAGCAAAGATTAGAATCTGTTACAGATGCAAGAATAAATTCACAAAGGATGAAGGCTGTAACAAAATGACATGTACATGCACGGCTACCATGTGTTATATCTGCAGAAAGCCAAACGTGAGTCCATTCTTAGACATTTTTACTTCTATTGTCTTTTTATTTAAATTTAAAAAATAAAATTCTTTATAAAGTAAAGTTTGTTTTATTTAACGACACCTGTAGAGAACATTGATTTTTATCTTATCGACTATTGGACGTTAATCATATGGTTATTCTGTCATGTATTTAGAGGAAACCTGCTGCCGCCACATAGGCTGCACTTTTCCGAAAAGCAGCAAGGGCTCTTTTATATGCACCGTCCCACCGATAGGACAGCAAATAACACGACCTTTGTTGAACTAGTTGTGGATCACCGGTTGAAACGGAAAATAGCCCCAAAAAATTATTTATTGTCTTTTTGGCATTGGTATTTAAAACAACAAAACATCCAGATACAATTAGCCTAATATTACAAAATAGGCAATACGGATGTTGGTCATTTCGTACCATCAATTTCGTACCATAATTTATGGTCATTGCGTACCATAGTCATTTCATACCATAGTGCTTTGGTCATTTTGTACCATAGTCATTTTGTACCATGGTCATTTCGTACCATAGTTAATTGGTCATTTCGTACCATAGTCATTTCGTACCATATATCTTATTCTTTTCATGGTCATGGTTTGCCACTTCTTATTTTTATTGAATAAACGATAAA
>JAULBS010004295.1:0-11435 GCA_032355785.1 Symmetromphalus regularis | reverse complement strand
AAGACATATGTCAGAATGACCATATGTATGACGTCCAATAGCCGATGATAAGATAAAAATCAATCTGCTCTAGAGGCTTCGTTAAATAAAACAAAACTTTAAAAGAAGATTAATACAATTTTATAAGCATGGTCAGAAAAAAATAAGACTCAGTGATGGCTATGGTACTGATAGTATTGTATACCCAATTAATTATCAAGGACAACTATGATTTTAAAACTACTGACTAAAGCTAATTAGACCATGATGAACGTGAGTTGAGTAAACATTTATAGCGATATACAGTAATGATACATATACAATATAAGACAGTTGATTAGGTAAATACAAGAACATATTCTTAAAAAAGCATTAAGGTAACAATATATACAACCTCATGCATTAAAGCAGAAGAACATTATAAATATTAAAACAAAAACTTCCTGCTTAAAAGTATATATGTTTTTATTACATATCTATTGTCTTTTATGTGTACTACAGACATCGATTATATTATTAACAATAGCAGGGTTTTATTTTTGAAATTCGATTCAATACCCAATATTAAACAGTGAAAATTTACATATTTCTACAAAGTATGTTAAAGGCATAGTCCCACGTAATAAAAGGGGCTAATTATCTAAATATTAATTACGAATGAAACTTACATGCATTTGTGATACTAGATCTCGCTTTCATATCACACCAGACGTTTTAACTGAACCATGGTAGAGGGAATTCCATGTCGAGTCGATCAATTTTTTTCACATTTAAAATTTTCTAATTTCAAGATCGGAACTTCTCAAATGTTTTCAGTGAAACCATTTCCGCCAATTGAATGGCCTCATTTCAAGAAGAATTTGTTCCAAAACAGAATTAGGGAATTACCTGTCACGTGACTCGAAATATATACATTACACCTTCAACAGAAGAAAACACATTTTTTTTTCTCAATTTATTTATTCATGACCATAATTCAGTATTTCTATGAACAAATCAAATATTTATATTTAAAACTAATTCTTTGTTTGGAAATTAATTAGGTCAAGGATCTGTGGGAGTATGCCTTTAAGGAAGGAAAGAGCCAAAGCCTGCATACTTTAAATATTAAATTCATCATAAAATGCTGATTACAAGTGGACTGTCTATCTGTATCATTGTTTACATTACAATATTTAAAGTTACATTGAATTAACATTGGTAAACATAACCTAATACTACTACACCTCATACACAAGTAACTTCTTTTTCTTTCCTATAAAAAATGTGTTTTTCAAAACAAAAAATAATTAACACGTGGTAGAGGGTATTTGTAATGTTGATGAACTGGTTTGGGGGATATACATCCAGCTACATGTATGTCAGAATAATAATATATTAGTATATGTTAAACAAAACCAAGTAATATGTTTTTATTTTATTAATTGGTATTTTAAAAGGTAATGTAATATGAAAATGAAATGATGGAAAAGAAAAATATTTTATTTCAACAATTATGAAAAACAAAATGAACATACAACTTAAATATGCTGCACCTTTTTAAAATATTTTAAGTGTGGTCTTTTTTGTTGGGGGTAGGGGATAGGGTTAAACAAATACATTTATCATGTCTTTAATTGTTGGGTTATTTTAACTTATTTTATACTTATTTAAAAAGAAAAAATTCATTATCTTATAAAATTAAATCATATACATAACATTTTGAATATACATGACCATTTTTGGGGGGTGGTAAAATCATTCAAAACATATTTTAATGGAATTTAAATTTTTCTACTTTTCCTTTACTCTATAAGCCAAACCAACTCCGTATGTTTTATTTACTAAAACCACAAAGACTTAAAAACATTTACGTCTGTAAAGAACATTTCTGTATATATTTATATGTACACTAAAATATTATGCAAAGAAGCGGTATAAAGCAAATCTAAAATGTATATATACAGTATTTATGGTATGTACCATGTAATATATTTGTATATTTTAAACATATTTTAAAAATCACATTAAGCTTTGATGTGATAAAAACAAGTTACATCAATTAAAAAAAAATCAATTAATATTAAAATTAAATTGTCAGAATGCACCTATTTGTACAAAGTCCACAGTTGAAATTGATCATAAGATGCTCATTACTTGATCACCCCCCCCCCCATCCCAATAGCCAATGTTTATTTCTGTGCTGGGTGTTGTTAAAATAATCATTAACTTGATCACATGCTTACTCATCAAAGGCCATGATATGTGCTGTCCTGTCTGTGGGAAAGTGCATATAAAAGATCCCTTGCAGCTTATTGGAAAGTGTAGCCTATGTGGTGGCAGTGGGTTTCCTCTGAAGACATATGTAAGAATGACCATATGTATGACATCCAATAGCCGATGATAAGATAAAAATCAATGTGCTCTAGAGGCGTCATTAAATAAAACAACCTTTACTTTTTGAGATTGCTGCAGAGATTCTCAATCTCCACAGCACTTTTTTTGCTGAGGACAACATTTTTTTTACTTAGCAAACTCAGAGTCGAAAATGTGTGAATGGTAAAATTCCCATTGAAAATGCCTTGGACACTATTTCGCCACAGCATTTATTTTGCCATGGACATTTTCTTAATTGCTGGGGTTGCACCAAACACTTAAATTTGCCTAGTATTAATATTATAGATGAACAATATTAGAATTTAACACTGTTAAATGACTTAAGTTCAGTTAGAAGCAGTAATGAATGCAACTCAAAGAAACAAATATAAAAATGGCATGAGATGCCTCAACCGTGGAGTGATATTTGTCTAAACACAGATCTGCAAGTATTTTATTGGTAAAAATAGAAGTGCTTTTAATATCTACTCTTCTTTGATTTGTATATTATAATAAAAGTTACAGATAAACCATAACTGCAGTTAAACATAATAAAAGAAATATAGCCTAATGTTCATTTCTAAAAAGAGTAAAGTTTGTTTTATTTAATGACGTATCTAGAACACATTCATTGGCGTAGCTTGGCTCTTTTTTCTAGTGACGCAAACTTTGACAAAGGTTTTAATTTCTCACATTTTAATCAACTTTTATAATATTAATCACATTAATTTTCTTCTGCAAACAAATTTAGTGAGGCAGTTGCCTTATTGCCTCAATGGAAGCTACGCTACTGACATGGATTTTTAACTTATCATTGGCTATTGGACGTCAATCATATGATCATTCTGACATATTTATTTAGAGGAAACACCATGCTTCCACATAAGCTACTCTTTCTGATAAGGGGTCTTTTATATGCACTGTCCCACAGACAGGACAGGATATACCAAGGCCTTTGATGAACCAATTGTGGACCACGTAAAATAGGTTAATTTCTCAAATAAAATATATTGATAGTGGCTTGGTTTGCTTTGTTTAATGAAACCACTACAACACATTGATTTATTAATCATCAGCTATTGGATGTCAAACATTTGGTTATTTTGAAACGTAGTCAAGTATGAGCCAGCCTCCAATGGGTTTTAGCGGGATGTAGCTCAAATGGTAGCATGTCTGCCTGTGAAACGGTTGGTCATCAGATCGATCCTTCTCAGTGCACCCATTTGCTGTTTGGGCTATTTTCCATTCCAACCAGTGGTCACAACTGGTTTATCAAAGGCCATGGTATGTGCTGTCGTGTCTGTGGGACGGTGCATATAAAAGATCCTTTGCTGCTTATCGGAAGGAGTAGACTATTTGGCTGTAGTAGGTTTCCTCTTAAGACATATGTCAGAATTACCATATTATGTTTGACGTCCAATAGCTGATGATAAGATAAAAATCAATGTGCTCTAGAGGTGTCATTAAATAAAACAAACTTTACTTTTTACTAATTGGTTTTGGACCATAGTCATCAACTTGAGAGTATGACATATTGTACAATGATATAAAGTTATATAAATGTATAATTTCATGTCACATGGTTTTAAAACTGCAAATCCATTACATGAGCATAATAAATAATTTAATATCAAATAATGGTTTCCAGACTCGGGATATATCCATACAGATATTGTTTTACTTACAACATATGTCACCACTGTTCATCATGATTATAAACAGATTACAATATCATGGTGTACAATGCATGAATAATCGTATATCAGATTAATTGTCCAGTTAATTGAAACACTTTATCAATACTAAATTGTACTTCAATACAAATTGATACTGGGTAGCTCAAGCAGTAGCATGTCTGCCCATGAAACAGTTTGAAATTCTGAGCCATATGCAGTTTGGGCTATTCTCCGTTCCAACCAGTGGTTCGCAATTGGTTTATTAAAGGCTGTGGCATGTGCTGTCCTGTCTGTGGGAAAGTACATATAAAAGACCTCTTGCTGCTTATTGTAAAGAGTAGCAAATGTAGTGGCAGGTTTCCTCAAAAGAAATGTCTCAGAATGTCCATATGTTTGACCAATAGCCGATGATAAGATAAAAAATCAATGTGCTCAAGATGCGCTGTTAAATAAAACAAACTTAACTTTTACAATACAAAATTGCACTTCAATACAAATTGTTATTATTTTGCTCAGGCGATGCTTCAGGACCTTTACTAGAAAAATAAATAAAAAAATAATTTTCCAGTTGGCAAAAATAGGGCAACATCACATAACAAGTTTCAAATTTTACAATATTTACAGCTGGACTCACCATGGAGCAAATTTAGTTTAAGTTATTTGCAATATTTTGTTAAAAATAATTACAAAGAGATTTACATGTATTACAAAGAAAATTTATTAGCCAAATATTAAATATTTATTATCTTGCATCATGTAAAATTCTTTAATACCATTGACTGTTTGCTGTTGGACAAAACCCCTAAGCAGAGCCAATTTTTCTTATACCCATCTGTAATTTTCAACAATTTATTGATCAGCTGTTCTGAGTGTGGATATCATTGTTCTTAATATTTATTTACTACTTTAATTTTCGGTTTTAAAAAATTTGGTTAAAATTGACATATTTCAGACAACTTTGTGTTACAAACATCTGCAGTTAAAAATTGTTTTGTCGATGGAACTATTATTTTGTCACTATCAAGTGACTTCTTTTGTATCCGCTAATTCATTAATGAATGGTTAATCGTTATTTTCTTGCATTACTTTGATTAATAAACTGTATGGTTTAACATGTTGACAAGATAAAGTCATTGCTTCTATAACTTATATTGTCACTGTATGATTCCATGTATAAAATGATCTACATAACCTCAACACACAGTAGCAGATCCAAGGATTGGGTCCAGGAGGTCCGAACTCCCCATCTTTTTGAAAACAGATCATAATCTTAAGGGGAAATGAAACTATCGCACTGCGGCACTCGCGTTGATTGGCATCGCCCCTTACATTTGGATCCCCTCCCTTTTCAGAAATCCAGCATCTGTGCCTGACACAGAATAAATTTTGTTTCAATTATTTGAATATTTTGTTAAAAATTATTACAAAGAGATTTACAAGTGCTATGAAGAACATTTATTAGCCAAATATTAAACATTTACATGTATTATAATGTCACAATATAATTCCATGTATAAACTGATCTACATAACCTGAACATATAGGGTTACACTAGATATAGAAATATTGTGCAAGATGTGCATAAGCTGTACCTATTGGATTACGCTACATATAGAGATACTATGCAAGACAGATTACCCCATTGGTTACTCACTGAATCTGATAAGAGTTGTGTACTTCACGCAAGAAAAAGAAACAATTATAGACAAATTACGTCTCGGTGGACACAGACACTGGAGTTAAACCCTCGAACCACTGACAAAACAACATTGCCCTCATAACACATTGACACATCCAAACATATCTACCGTATTTATTCAACTATAGCCCTCATAACACACTGACACATCTAAACATATCTACCATATTTATTCAACTATAGCCCTCATAACACATTGACATATCTAAACATATCTACCGTATTTATTCAACTATAGCCCTCATAACACATTGACACATCTAAACATATCTACCGTATTTATTTGGCTATAAGACAGTCTTTTTTCCCTCCAGAACCAGCCTTAAACCCGACCCGTCATAAGCATGATTTAAAGTCCAAATGCTGTTTTTCGTAATCTCTGGTTACAATAGCTGATCATAAAAATGGCCGATTCTTATATTCGTTATTGAGAGTTGTCCACTGTAACTTAATTACTTGGCACTTTCAAAATGGTGGCCCGCTAAAAGTAAAAATAGATACTGGACAGAAATGATAAAAATATTGCCTGATAAAAAGGTATGTGCATAATATTCTGTTCAACAGCACTCAGTAATGTGGCTATTTATGCTTAGAAGTTAATTCTAACATTTTTTTTTAGCACACATGGCAAATTCATTTGAATAATTTGATCAGCCAATACATACATACATACAATATTTTCTATTTTTTTAGCTATTTACGAAACCCACTGCTGTCACGCTAATACTGCTATTCTTATCAATAAGTAACAAGTGATCTTTTATATGCGCTATCACACAAACAGGATTGCACATGACACGACCTTTTATAAACCAGTTGTGAACCACTGGTCGGTGTAAGTGGTATACACCTACCCAATAAACCTTACAGAGCACTTACTCTGGGTTGGAGCCAATACTGAGATTAAAAATCCCATGCCTCGACTGAGATTTGAACCAGTACCTACCAACCACAAGTCTGATAGCTTAACCACAGAACTATGGGGACTAGTCTCCCACGCTCTGTAACAAATGCAACCATATGTAAATATTTAATCTAATTTGGCAGTTTGCTAGAAATTACCTGAACGTTATCACTCATCATCGTCTGTGGTTCTGGTTCTGTGTTAATTGGTAATTGAGAATATTTTATTATTAAATTAATTGCTTTAAGCCCCATGTAGACCCGCCTTATCTGCTCACTATCTCCTTGTCAATAAAGATATTAGTATCCAAACAACACACTGTTAGTAAGACAATGGATCGTAACCTGAACATCAGCAATGTTAATCTCAGACAGAAACCAAACATTACAGGCAATAAATCTCCATGTTTGACAGTCAAGATAGTGAATTGCTTAAACTAACTAAAGATAAAACTATCAGTGGTGGATCCATAAAATCTATTTGAAGGGGGGGAGGGGTAATAATATGATGCTGATTCCTCTTTCTTTAATATTTAAAAGAAATAATAAATAAAATAAAATAATAATTTAAATAAATTTTTAGGGGGGGGCATGCCCCTAGGCAGGCCAGTACGCAGGATTTTATTTAGGGGCGGGGGGAGTGATATTTGTGAAGGCCCGAATGTGTTATTTTCGTTTTTAACGTTATTCTAGTAAATTAGCGTCTATCCAAATTTGCATTTACGGACCTCGACAGATTTAGGGGAGTACATGCGCACCAGTCGAAACCCCCTGTGTACAAGCCTGCAGGTCCCACTAGATCTGCCACTGACTATAGTAACATGGAACCATGGAAACTTGGGAAGCTCAGAACCAGACAATTGGCCTGGGCTAGATAGGAAATGTATGTCACAATTTCAATCAATTCATTAAGTATTTTTGTAATCAGTGCAAAATACCAGGAGTAAGCTACCTCAAAATCTTAGACCCAGGACAACTGGCCCACCTGACTCCCCTCGCCACCCCCCTCCACCCCCACCACCCAAGGCACAGATGCAGTATTTCTGAAAGGGGATTCCAAATATGATTGGTGAATAGATCTGAGTAAAAAATGGTTAATTTTCACGTCCTTCCACTCGGAAAATGTAAAAATAAATAAAAAATAATACGAGAAAAAGACAGCATCCACACACCCCTTTGTATCCACTACTGCCCTTCTGTCTGGGCCTGTGCAGAACTCTGTAGTGTTAGACAGAGCCAAGATAGTAAACTGCTTAAACTAACTATGTGTATCTGAGATAAAGGACTGTTCGCAACTCATATGAGCCATGACCAAGAGAAAACTGTGGGAAGAGCAAGATTATCAGATAAAATGCAGATAAAATGCAACATGGCAGAACAGAATGTTGGCAACCCTTGAAATTCAGACAATGTTGTGATTAAACTTAATTGCCCTCGCTAAATCCCTTTACTGAGGAACTGTAGAGGACAATTTTAACAATGAGTATACAGCATATCCAGTGCAGAATTTACCTATTTTTATATGAAGTTAAAGTAAAGTTGTTTTATTTAACGACGTCTCTAGAGCACATTGATTTTAAAAAAAAGTAAAGTTTGTTTTATTTAACGACGCCTCTAGAATATAGATTTTTTATCTTATCATTGGCTATTGGATGTCATACATATGGTCATCCTGACATATGTCTTTAGAGGAAACCTGCAGCTGCCACGTAGGCTACTCCTTCCAATAAGCAGCAAGGGATCTTTTATATGCACTGTCCCACAGATAGGACAGCACATACCACAGCCTTTGATAAACCAGTTGTGGACCACAGGTTGGAAAGGAAAATAGCCCAAACTGCAATATTTTTATTTGAGGAGCATGGCAACTACTGCCTAGGGAAGCTTCACTCTCTCCTTCCTTTCCTTCCTCTCTCTCTCAAACCCACTCCCTCACTTGTAGACTGAAGTCTTGGACCTCAAAATCTAGGGGCCTCCGGTCTAGGTGTATAATATTTTTGACACTATCATAGGCAGTGTTGGATTTAGGCATAAGCTAAATAAGTAAGTTATAACTTTGGGCCTCTCCTCTCAATCTGCAACGGCCTCACAAAATTTCAGGTTTTTTTTTTTCTCGAGTTGAAGACCATGGTTCAAAACCCATTGGAGGCAAGCTCAAACTTGACTAACTGTCATAATTACCAAATACTTGACATCCAATGGCTGATGATTAATACAACAATGCTGTGTCGAAAACAGAAAGGAAAGGATTGTTTGTTTAACGACACCTCAGCACACTATTTATTCAGTGGCTGTTAGGTATCTGACATATGATTTTATGTTACTCGTGGTCTTCAGAGGAAACCCACTACTGACACATAAGCTACACCCTCCAATAAGCAGCAAGGTATTATTTATATACACTTTCCCATAGACAGGACAGCTCATACCATGACCTTTGATAAACCAGTTGTGTGCCAATGGTCCTTTAAACAAAAACAATGTACTGTGATGGCCATTTAATGAAAACGAACATACTGCACATTTTTTTGTTTTTGGAATGGGAGTATAATGAAGCAAAAAAATTAATTATACAGCCACTTTTATCGACAGCCACCATGAATTTCGAGGGCTGAGTGTTTTGAGTACATTTAGTGAGATCGATGGAGGCACATTCCTTGATTACAGGATCTTTAAAGGAAACCTACTACTGCTTAATATGCTACTTTCTCAATTAGCAGCAAGGGATCTTTTCTATACACTTTCACACAAACAGGACAGCACATACCACAGCCTTTGATAAACCAGTTGAGGACTAATGGTCCTTTAAACTAAAAAACAAATTTAAAAAATGGTATTCTGATGGGAATTTAATGAAAACGAACATACTGCACATCTTAGTTTTGGAATGGGAGTATAATGATGCCACAAATTAATTATACAGCCACTTTTATCGACAGCCACCATGAATTTCGAAAGTTGAGTGTTTGAGTACATTTAGTGAGATCGATGGAGGCACGTTCCATGATTACCTAATACATTATTAGCTGAAAGCACAGATGGCTGGAAGAGACAAAAGAATGAACACAGAACACAATTTTAATTTTATATTGTCAAGGAACACTCCATTACCATGCACTTTATCACTAATGCAACTTTCAAAGTAAAAGCACAGTGATGGGCTAGGAGATAAAGAAAAAGACTGGCTGTTATAAACACCCCAGCTAATCGAGTTTTTTCTGTCTTTGTTTTAACGATACCACTAGAACATATTAATTTATTAATCATCAGCTATTTGATGTCAAACATTTGGTAATTTTTGACATATTCTAAAATGTGAGCCAGCCTTGAGAATCCAATGTTCTACTACTGGACCACTGAGGCTCACAGAGTGGTTCATTGGTGCCAGACAGAGGTCTTTAAAGTAAACCCACTACCACCACATAGGCTACATTTCCAATCAGCAGCAAGGTTTTTTTATATGCTTTTTCCCACAGACAAGTGGCATACACCTACCCACTATGTCTTGTAAAGCATTCATGACTGGAGCTGGTATAAAGATTAAAAATGCAATACCTCAACCAAGATTTTATCCCAGTTCCTACATCTGTAAGCCAACAGCTTGACCACTGTCCCTATGAGACTTGTCTTGGGCTAGCTGATGTTCACCCGTGTATATATACAGGGGTCAAACTTTGGTGTTTGGGCAGCACAGCAATTCTTATGGGACATTAAGGCAAAAACCTGAAATGTCTTTGTTATCTTGTCAACTAACTGATGGACAATTATGAGTTGCTTCATGAAAGGGCAACAAGGCAAGTGGAAAAAAAACAGCACAGAAATATCTGCTTCGTTAGAAGTGAGAGGGCAATGAGGAAAAGGGACAGGACGGCACAGCAAATGCCTCAATTCCTTGGTGAAATTCGACCCCTGGATATAATGTATATTAACCACAAATGCTTACCTCCATTGACATGGACTTCATACAGAGCATACTGGCTTTGTGTCAGCATGCGCATATCTGGACGAAACTTTTCTATGAGGACATCGATGACCTCGGACGTTGTGGCATCGCTGGCCACACGAATACATTTTGTTACAACGTTAGCTCCACCTCCTTGAAAGAAAAACCTCACCACTCCATGAAACTGGTTATCCTGCAAAAAAAAAAAAAATACAGTCACAATCTTTTATAAACAATAATACATGCCATGCAAAATTCAACTTCTCTCACTATGAAAAGTAAAGTAAAGTTTGTTTTATTTAATGACGCCTCTAGAACACATTGATTTTTATCTTATCATCGCCTATTGGATGTCAATCCTATGATCATTCGGACATATTTCTTTAGTAAAGTAAAGTTTGTTTTATTTAATGACGCCTCTAGAACACATTGATTTATATCTTGTTATTGGATGTCAATCATATGGTCATTCTGACATATGTATTTAGTGGAAACCTGCTGTTGCCACATAGGCTACTCTTTGTGATAAACAGCATGGTGTCTTTTATATGCACTGTCACACAGAGAGGACAACACATACCACGGCCTTTGATGAACCAGTTGTGGACCACTGGCTGGAACAGAAAATAGTCCACACCATTTTCCACAGCAATTTTAGCATAAAGTATACTTTATTTTTAATAATAAGACAAAAACACACCTCAAATTTTTTTTAGTCCATAACAAAAAAAAAGGTAAAGTTTGTTTTATTTAATGACACCTCTAGAGCACATTGATTTTTATCTGATCATTGGCTATTGGATGTCCACACCATTTTCCACAGCAATTTTAGCATAAAGTATACTTTATTTTTAATAATAAGACAAAAACACACCTCAAA
>JAULBS010004273.1:0-11435 GCA_032355785.1 Symmetromphalus regularis | reverse complement strand
GAGGCGTCATTAAATAAAACAAACTTTTTGGGGGGAGGGGGGGGGACTCGGGAATTATTTTTGACGAATCCACACTTCCCAGGCGCGGATGCAAGATTTCTGAAAGGGGATGTCCAAATGTGGATTTCTGAAAAGGGAAGAGGGGAGTACTAAAGTGATGAGTGAATAGAAATAGGTGAAAAAATTGTTAATTTTCACGTCCTTCTACTCGTAAAAGGGTTAACAAAAATCGAGAAAAGGAGGGTCCTGACCCCCTCGCCCCCTTGGATCCGCTACTGCTTCCTCGTACATTCTCCATTACATAATGAACTCATCCTACCAGTATTGGTAGAACACATTGCTAGTAATCTCTAGAAGCCAGTCCTAAATGAAATAAATGTTTAAAACAGTATCTCGGCACGCACAACCCAGAGTTCGAAGGGGGTATCTCAAAATCGTTAGGACTGCATTCGTGAATCTCTGTTAAATTAGTGCTGAAACCACTTTATATTTCTCAATGTTTTTTTGTTCTTATTATTGTTTTATTATTATTATTATTTTATTGTTATTATTATTTTATTATTATTATATTATTATTATTATTAATGTGTTCGTGTGTTTTTTTGTCGTTTTGACACTAAAGAAATATGCCCTATTTATTCCAGTCTCATCTATATATAACATGAAATAGTATCTTGTGAAGATAACCATCTGTTATAAAGTCAAAAATCTATTTTGTTCAGTTCTGTATTCGTCTTATCTGCCAGCTGTTCAAAATTACATGTGACGTCAAAACCGCATTTATAAGTACCGCCCCAGCTATAATTTCAATTTTTTTTCTCAAAAAATAGTATTATACACAGACATGAAGGTAAGATGAGTTCTAATCAATGAATTGCATTAGGTCTGTTAAAATACCGGACACCATATAATTTTTAAATTATTTTATTTCATAACGTTTTATTCATTTTTTTAAATAAAGAATTTACAATGATAAAGAAAATAGTTTATAAAATGTGGCAAAAACAGATGTACATACAATTTTTACTATTAAACAGTCATCGCCAGACAATTTGAAACAGTGTTCATGAGGGATGTTTTAAAAATACCGTCCAACAGCAACCATACCATATATTTTTGGAAACGTTTTTTAGAAGTATTTTTCATATCTTACGAGGGACATTAAATAAAGAATGCTACCCTCTCAACAACAACCATAAGGCTGAGACTCAAATGTTTGTCTTAGCCGGCTTAACTACTGGAATTCAATAACAGAAAGGCTACAACGGACTTGAAACTCTCAAGTTCAGAGAAGAGAACATAAGAAGGGATTCAGAAGATGGGAAACCAGCGTTTCTATCTGTTCTGTCAAGAATAGGATGAGTTGACGACAATAGTAGCAGACCTTCAAAGAATTAATTAAAACAATAATACTAATTAAAGAATAATAATAAAAAATAATAACTTAAAATATAATATTCAAACAGATCGTTCAGAACGTACCAGAGATATTAATTGTTATGGCATTCGAACGAGCTTAAAATGACTAGATATACATTTATTTGTTTCAGGTGATTGCAGTGCTACTGGCCGCCATTGTGGCTGTCAACGCCATCCCGAACACCTTGTTCAACCTCCCGCCCCAAATCCTGCCACAAGAACAGTTCATCACCATGGTTACTGGCAAAGTTGACATCGATATGTGTAAAACATGCGTGGACGTGTCAGCACAACTTATTAATCAAGTTCTCAACATAATTCTCAGTAAGTCTACTGTTTACCCAAAACATCCCAATATTTGCAGTGTATGAAATTCTCAACATAATTCTCAGTAAGTCTACTGTTTACCCAAAACATCTCAAACTTGCAGAGTATAAAGTTCTAAACGACAAATTTATTCAGCTGCATCGAATCACTTCTGGTTGTAAGATTAAATTTTTTAATACATTTCTCTCCGTTTTGTTTTATCTTTGTATCACAACTATACTCAGCACAGCTATCCCCCAGTTCCTACAAGCCTTCTTTACCACTACTGGTCTCAATTGGTAGTCAATAAACGAACGAACGAACGAAAAGAAGATAATTTTGTACTAAAGTGCTGTTCTTGCATTATTCACAATATATTGGTAGATTACCAGTTCTTTTTCATCTTTTTCTTCCACTTCTTCTTCTATTTCTTCTTCTTCTTTCTTCTTTTTCTGCTGCTCCTCCTTTTCTTTTTCACCATCATCATCATCTTCTTCTTCTTCTTCTGCGTTATCAAGGATTTAAAGTTTTTGATGTCATGAAAGTTTATTTATTATATATTACAGACGTTGGTGTGATTGGTTCGTGTGAAAAGCTTTGCACTTTAGTTGAGCAGAAAACTGGATCCCAGATCGTTGGAATTGTCTGTGACCTTGGATGTGATATTCTTGGCATTGAGGAGTTTGTTAAGCTCATACAAAAGTGAGTAATTAGAAAAAGGAGGACAAAACAAGAAAATTATAATAAAAATAATTTTATTTTTATACTCAAGAGCTGATCTGAATGCTATCTACTATGAATAATTTAATTTTTATACTCAAGAGCTGATCTGAATGCTATCTACTATGAATAATTTAGTTCTTATACTCAAGAGCTGAGCTGAATGCTATCTACTATGAATAATTTAGTTGTTATACTCAAGAGCTGATCTGAATGCTATCTACTATGAATAATTTAGTTGTTATACTCAAGAGCTGATCTGAATGTTATCTACTATGAATAATTTTATTGTTATACTCAAGAGCTGATCTGAATGCTATCTACTATGTATAAGTTTGTTGTTATACTCTAGAGCTGATTTGGATTCTATGTTGTGAGATTATGAAAATATTATGTATACTCAAGTATGTATAAGTTTGTTGTTATACTCTAGAGCCGACTTGGATCCTATCTACTATTGCGAGATTGTGAAAATGTGTCCAGTCAATGATCATGGAGATGCCCACATCACAGAGCTGACCATTGTACCTGTGTCAGGACCACAAGGTAAGGATTCAATGTGCAGTCTTCTTCACGTCTTACAGGCCTCATAATTATACGAAATGTGCAGTCTTCTTCACGTCTTACAGGCCTCATAATTATACGAAATGTGCAGTCTTCTTCACGTCTTACAGTCCTCATAATTATACGAAATGTGCAGTCTTCTTCACGTCTTACAGTCCTCATAATTATACGAAATTACAGACGTAATGATACTCAAATTACGACGAAAAATTCAAATAGAAATGCCAACAATTTGTAACTATATATAATAAAACTTCATTTTCAACCAAAAAAATTATTCAGTGAAGGTTATTATTATTATTATTTTATTTTATTTTCCTTTGTTATGCGTCAAAAATATTCAATCTATTCAGAAACATTAAGTGTCAATATATACTTAAGATTTAGACGAAACACCTGTATGTTTGCTTCCAGGTGAAAGGACAATTAACCTGAGCTACGTCTCCAAGGCAGGAACCGGAACTGGAGAGTTGGTTCTCGTCGTCCACACTGTTGATGGAATTCCAATTGGTAGGTTTTATTCGGTTAGAGTGCTTCAGTTTACAAACAAGCAAATGTTAAAATCCACGATTCTTTCTCTTTTTTTCTTTCTTGACGAGACTAATACCCCAGTGACACTGAGAGACACGACAACTTACGACAATTTACGCTCGTCTTTGACTGCGGATCGCGGACAATCGTAGAAAAGTTGTGTAACAAGTCACCAACGGTCGTGGATGGTGACACAACCGAAATCAATCGCAGTGAGGTTTCTACCCCAGGCACACAGAGATACAACTTACAATTTACGATAGAATTTGTTTTAATGTTTATTTAATGGTACCCAGCATTTTATTCAGCAGCTATTAGGTTTCAGATAAACAGGGTTTGGGACTCATGGTCTTCAAATGAAACCCGCTATCGCCACACACGATGTTCTTTGTCATTAGCAGCAAGTAAACTTTTATATGCCTTTTCTCAGTTGTGAACCACTGGCTGGAACAAGAAATAGCCCAAATGGTTCGGCTGAAGGAGATTTATCTGACGATCCATTGCACCTCTCTCAGACGCTCTAACTCTTGATTTATCAACTATATTAGCATGCCATGTTTCGTGGATATAAAAATTACATGTAATTTAGTTTTTGATAACTAAAAGTGCAATTTAAATTCAAAATGATATTATGTCATTTAATATGAAAGAGGATTTTGCAGTACGAATGTACACGTGCAGTCCGTGTCATGTATGATGGTGTTTTTTACGAATGTTAAACGCATAGTCAAACGGATCCTTGACCTAATTAATTTCCAAACAAAGAATTAATTTCAAATATAAACATTTGATTTGTCCACAGAAATACTTCATTCAACTACTTACATAACCACCGCATCTCGCTTATTATCAATATTTTAAAAGTAATAATAAATTATGCTCACGGACAAATAAATCGAAACAAATAACGTTGTTGTTTTTCGTTGAATGTGTGACGTATATATTTTGAGTCACGTAATTAGTATTCCTCCGTTAGACGTTATTTTATAACTTCTGAATATTCTGAATATTTGTGTAGCTTCAAAAACATTTTGTACCAATTTACCACGAGGTGTTCCGATCTTGAAACTTAAAACTTTTTAAATGTGAAAAAAAATCGATTCGACTCGACATGGAATTCCCTATACCATGGTTCAGTTAAAATGTATTGCGTGATATGAAAACGATATCTAATATAACAAATGCATGTAAGTTTCAATCATAATCAGTATTTAGACTATAAATAATCTTACAATCCATGGGACTATGCCTTTAACATATTTTGCAATCACACATATGACCCGTCTGTCTTTTCCCACTTACACTACACGCTGAATAAATGTGAATATTATTATTCCAAATGCTGTTTTGTAGGTTCTTAAAGACGGTCTTCTGGAAAACCAGACTGTTGAGAAGTTCAGAGATGTGTGTGATCCTAAGGTGAAGGGCACTGAATATCTAGACAAAGTGACACGTGATATTTGCAAGGATTCGCTTGATTGGTTCGTAGTATTTTCGTCTATGCACTGTGGGCGTGGCTTAGCTGGCCAATCAAACTACGCATTTGCCAACTCTGCGATGGAACGAATTTGTGAAGAGAGACACCGAGATGGTCTTCCAGGTAAGTTAAAAGTGGTGGTGATGATGATGATAATGATGCTGTTGATGATGATTCTGTTGATGATGATGATGTTGGTGCCTATGATTTTGTTTGTTTATTTGTTTCATGTACTCTTCATGTTAGATGGTTAACTCATTTTGAGAAGCAGAAAAAAGGACATTGCATAGGCTACCACAGACTGGTATAGACCAATATTTTAATGGACCGTTTCCATTCACAAGTATTTTACCAAATATCAAAAATGTGATCTTAAGCCATTGGTACATAATTATTTTCATGTTTATATCCAATTAAAATTCAAGCTCACTGTCCTACATTGACATTTCCACTTCCTGTGTTATTTTTCCAGAAAAAAGGTTTGTGTTAGTAGAAGATACGAAACCCGCTGCCACCACACTAATGTGTCTTCTCTTATATCATTTATTGTGCTTCGGAATTTGTAGGTATGGCCATTCAGTGGGGACCAGTTGGAGATGTTGGTTTACTGTTGGACAAGCTGCAAGGGAATGACACGGTAATCGCTGGACAACTACCACAGAGAATAGCATCATGCATGGACACTCTAGATATATTTCTCAACCAATCCCGTCCAGTTGTAAGCAGTGTTGTGATAGCTGATAAAACTACTACATCAGAAACTCCAAACGACTTCCGGCGGAATCTCATTCAAGCTCTTGCTAGAATTCTGGGTAATTAATTCCCCTTATGCATTAAAAATGGCTTCTGTTTACTAATTCGTCTTAATTAACTCAATCAAATTAAGAGTCAAAGCTATCCAGTAGATGGTCAATAGTAATTAAGTAATTTGGCTTACAACCAGAATATACAGACAGATATATTAATTTAAAGGCATACTCCCACGGAGTTTAAGGGTCTTTGTGCTCTAAATATTAATTACGAATGAAACTTACATGCATTTGTGATACTAGATCTCGCTTTCATATCACGCAAGACGTTTTACCTGAACCAAAATATAGGGAATTCCATGTCGAATTTATGGTTTATGATTTATTTGTCCGTGAACATAATTCATTATTATTTTTAAAATATTGATTATAAGCGAGATGCGGTTGTTAAGTAAATAGTTGAATGAAGTATTTTTATGGACAATTCAAATGTTTATATTTAAAATTAATTTTTTGTTTGGAAATTAATTAGGTCAAGGGTCCGTGGGAGTACGCTTTTAAGGAAAGGGGGATTCAATAGGCTATTTTTTTTTCGTTTCTCATTTTTAAGGCAATACACTATATAAATTATGTGGAGAACCATGGGTAGCCTAAATATGTAAGCTTAGTAATAAAGACAAGTGCAACATCTGTTTCTGCTCAGTGCCTCTTTTTTTTACACAAATGTGAAAAATCGTTTGGTTTTTTTAAACAGAAAAGTAAAGTAAAGTTTGTTTTATTTAACGATGCCTCTAGAGCACATTAATTTATATCTTATCATCGGTTATTGGACGTCACACATATGGTCATTCTGACACATTTATTTAGAGGAAACCCGCCGCAGCAACATGACTTTTATATCCACTTTTACACAGACAGGACAGCACATACCACGGTCAACCAGTTGTGGTTGCCTTAAACTGCCTAAACTCGAAATAAGTCTACTGAGAAGGATCGATCCGATGACCGACCGCTTCACAGGCCAACACGCTGCCACTGTTGATCTCGGAATGTTTAATTCTAAACCAGTGTTACAAAGTGATTCGAAACCACTAAAACACAGAACCTGCCTCGTTATGGCTCGTGGCTTGCCATGAAATTCGATGTTGAGAGCACATTAATTTACTGTGTTGTTAATAAACCCAGTACTCTGTATTCTTGCCAGATCCACCTTACTGGATAGGGTCCAAATATTTAGTTTATCCTGCTGCATCTGCAAATTACTTCAAGTAACAGTGTATTTAAAATTGCAAAACAAATGGTTTCTTGTTCAGATACTTAGCTAAATATTTAGTCTATGCTGCCCCACGTGTAAAATAGAACTCATAACTCTGCTATACGAATTGCAAAGCAAATGGTTGCATGTTCAGAAACAATTCCATTTTTAAGTGTGCAACGGGAAAGGTGAGAAGGCTCTGGAGGTTTCAGCAACAAAACAGTAAATTAGCCAATCAACATCGGCGTTAGTCACAGTCTCCATTACATAGGTAATTTTTGTTTATTGGTGTATTTACGCATTCCTCTTTAACCGGACCCATTGACGCAGTTGTTAAGCTATACCACTTACACCAACCAGTGGTCCACAACTGCTTTATCAAAGGCCATGGTATGTGCTATCCTCTCTGTGGGATAGTGCATATAAAACAGGTCCGTAGCCAGGGGGGGATCGGGGGATCGGAATATCCTTCCCGCAGGATTGAGAGTTCCGATAAAATGAAGAAAACAAATATTGAGATTTTTTAGATTTTTTAAATTATTATTGGTGAGTTCCGTCTACATGACATTTCGACCCCCCCCCCCACCCCCGCCCACAATGAACATGCTGACTACGGGCCTGTAAAAGATCCCTTGCTGTTTATCGATAAGAGTAGCCGCATTATTTTGCTTGCAGTGTTAGTTTGGTGTCTACTAATAACATTAACCTCTGTCCTGGACAGACAGCACAGGAAGCTGAGCTGTGTACCCAAGACAGCGTGCTTGAATCTAAATTGAATATAAGCACGAAAATAAATACAACATTTACGCAAGCAAACATATATTCACCTTTAAATGAGTAGACTCGTGGCCCTTCTGCAAACAGGGTCGTTAATGTCAAGGGAAAGTTGACACCGTATACTATTAAAGCAACCCGTTAGGCAAATAAATGTTAGAGCATAACGCAATTTCAGGAAGAGTCTGTTTGTCATTATTCCCATGATATTTGTATGATAATGTCAAATTAAAATCCATTTTGTCCTTTTAGCCAAGGCTCCTTCTGCAAAGACATTTTTCGTAACTAATTTATGGAACTATTTCGTGTAGCGAATCAATCTTCAGGAAGATCGTTAAACGGATGTAAAGCGTTCTAATTTTCCTTAAAATAGACCGTTGCTCTAAATAACAAGTAGTACAACTCACATTTCTTGTTTGTAAATACGACAACCTGTACAATGCACTTTTAGTGATTCATAATATTTTCTATACTCAATTAACTACAATGTCAAATTAGTTTTTAATCCAACTAATCACTAACGTTTGATTTAAGAATACTTGCCATATTGCTGCTGAACGCCCATTAAATCATTCCGATGTCAAAAAACAAGCCATTCGGAAATCATCGGAAGTGTTCGTGACACACTGCCCTCGGATGTCTTCCGATTAGCTGGGTTCACTCGTGTCGTTTCAGATTTCCCTTCTTACATACCGGCCTCTGTGGCGTAGTGGTTAAGCTATCGGGAAAAATGGATGGAAGATACTTGGATCAAATCTCAGTTGAGGCATGGTATTTTTAATCTCAGTATCGGCTCCAACCCAGAGTGCCACGCAAGCCTCAGTGGGTATGTGTATACCACTTACACAGACTAGTGTGTGAGTGTATGTGTGTGTGTGTGTGTGTGTGTGTGTGAGTGTATGTGTGTGTGTGTGTGTGAGTGTATGTGTGTGTGTGTGAATGTGTGTGAGTGTGTGTGTATGGTGTGTGAGTGTGTGTGTATGGTGTGTGCCTGTGTGTGTATGTCTCTCTGTGTGTGTGTATTTGTGTGTGTACATGTGTATGGATATGTGTGTGTGTGCGCGCGCGTGTGTGTGTATTTGTTCTTATTATGACTGAAGATATTATGAGATGATTTGAAAAGCATTACTTTTTTATGGCTTCTTCTGTTATAGATGTTAGCTGCGATGGGACATTGATTTCGCTGAGTATACAAATCCATTGATATTAAACCCATACGAGTAATGTTTCTGTTCACTATCGCCCAGATCGAATCCTCAACTAGTACTTTGTTTAAATGGTATATTCTCAGCGTAAGTAACCTTGGTGACGATCATTGTTATAAATAATAAAGGCTGGCAGATTTTCATCTATTGTATAAACTGATTTATAATGCACAGATTATAACTCAAACTTATTTCTTCCTTTTCCAAGTCAGGCCGGAAATGAGCTGGAAACAAGACTACAGCTGATGAAAGAACGCATTAGTAGCCATGGTCACGAGCATAATTTGGCACTATTAATCAAAATAGTGAATTAAATAGGCAAAACCTGTGAATAAAGGACGTTTTCCATACTAACTTGTTTATCAGTTGTTTGTTCTTTTTTTTAATTTCGATATTTTTTTTTATATAAAAAAAATAGTTCATATTTTTTAGTGTTTCAACAGTGTATAAGTGTTTCATCTCGGTAAAGAATGAAGATATGTTTTTTATGGAAATCATTGCTCATTAATATTAATAATCATTACTCATTAATATTAATATTCATTGATCATCAATATTAATAATCATTTCTCATTAATATTAATAATCATTGCTCATTAATATTAATAAGCATTTCTCATTAATATTAATATTCATTGCTCATTAATATTAATAAGCATTTCTCATTAATATTCATTGATCATTAATATTAATAATCATTGGTCATTAATATTAATAATCATTGCTCATTAATATTAATAAGCATTGCTCATTAATATTAATAATAATATACTAGTTGTTATTAAATATATAATTGGTTCGATTATGTGGATTAGATTATTGAAGTTTTCGTTTAATTGCTGTTGTTGTGTGTGTGTTGTGTGTGTGTTGTGTGGTGTTATGTGTGTGTGTGTGTTGTGTGTGTATGTGCATTTGTGTGTGTGTGTGTGTGTTGTTTTATTTACTGCATAATAATTATTCTACACCTATTGATCTTCACGTAACACGAATGAAATCTGTAAGTTCCTCAGATCGTTATATATCAGTATGAAAACTGATCAGATATACTTGCAATTAGAATGCCAAGTATGCGAACTTCACAAAACATTGGCTGCGTGTTACGAAACCGATCATTCTTGAACATAGGCCAGAAAATAGCAAACTACAATAAATTGGCGTGATCTCTGGCAAATCCGTTTCTCTAGAATGCAAAGGTGTTCTGTTATATCAGACAAATCTGGAGTGATCACTCATCAACGAAAGGCTTTATGCCTTGTGAAACAACTCTAAAGTATCTTTCTTGCTCTTCATCCACAAAATAATGAGGTTATGTGATACGACCTGTGTACGTTCCGCCAACTCGGGATTTCAGAAATGATGTGTTTTATGCATACCCAATGGCTCGTTCCAGGAACTTTGAAGAATGGGTTCAAACGAGCCAGTGTAGATTATAAGAGTTTTATGAATAACACTTTGCAACAAACTAGAGTTAGAAGCCAGTTTAACAACTAACTAGGGTTAATTCCTAATACAGGTGCTTTAGAAGCTCATCATCACAGGTGTTAACTTTTCTTGCTGTTGTTGTCCTTGAAGCCTACGTTATCCGGTTCAAATCTGGTATAAGTATTGGGTTACAGTCCCACTAAACGCGCAGAGCTTTAGGTATAAGTACTATCTCTAGGCATAATGAGTGCACTGCTAACGTAAATACAATAATGGAGGCAACAAGTTTCTTTTTTAATTTTACGTTTCCTCAACTAGGTTAACGAAATATGTTGTTTGTGTTTTCTTGTAAATTAGAAGATGCAAATAAAGTAGTCTTTGTTCCTAATGGAATGGAGTATTATTGCGTGGTTAACAATATACTGAAAATTCGTGACATTTATATCAAAGTTATCTTTCCTTAAAGATTTAGTGTAATAACGCAATGCAAACGTTTTCATATTACTTCTTAAATAATTCATAGCCAAAACTTCATATTCACGCTTAGTGTCTCATCCCAATATTGAAACACTGTGCTCATGTATCATTTTATGTGAGCTGAGTGAAAATAGAGATCTGTTCTGTAGGCATTGTTTTACTTATTTAATTAACAAAACAAAATCAGAATAATCACTGTTTTGAGACACGTTAATTGCTGACTATTTATCCTTTGGACTATAGTTTATGAAAACATGCGGTTTTGAACATGGTAGCTATTACATCATTAGGTGTGTCATGATATTAACTTTTTTTCGTGATATTATTATTGTTTTATTATGTTTTTGTTGTGCACAGACACGCATGTACCAGTAACCACTCTTAGAGTAAAATGTACATCGTGTTCTAACACAAAAAATATTAAGTAGCACATTTTAAAACATAAAGCCCGGCAGACGGTTTTAATTACTGGCTAATAATTTAAAGTAAAGTTTGTTTTATTTAACGACGCCTCTGGAGCACATTGATTTTAATCT
>JAULBS010004262.1:0-11435 GCA_032355785.1 Symmetromphalus regularis | reverse complement strand
CTGCATCACAACTAAACTGGAGTCCTGGATTGGTAATGCTTCATGAGAAGTCACCATGTCATTGATGGCAAGGAATGGGTTCATCACTGTATTACTCAGTAGTTCAAATAGTAGTCCTGTAGTTAGAGGCTCAGTCCTATGTCACTGATGCCAAGGAATGGGTGTTGAACTGCATCACAACTAAACTGGAGTCCTGGATTGGTAATGCTTCATGAGAAGTCACCATGTCATTGATGGCAAGGAATGAGTTCATCACTGCATCACAGCTAAACTGAAGCCTTGGATTGGGTACCATGTCTTCAAGAAAGGTCATTAAATTGTTTGCTGTGAAGAATGACTTCAGCACCTTCCTGAGAGGTAGCTAACTGGAGGTCTGAAAAATGGGATCAACAACATGTCTTGGCTGCAGCTACATGAGAGATGTGCATTGGAGTAATTACTTTAACAAGAATTTGACTTACTGTCTATGGACTGGATGGCATAGTTCTCACTGGGGCCAACTAAATGAAAAGCCTGTTGTTAGGAATGGCTTAGACCACATTTTGAGCTGTAACTGAACTGAAGATCTGGATGGTTTAAATGATTGCTTCAGGAAAACTCTTGATATCTCATTGTGAGAATCTAACTGGGAGATGACTAAATGAGAAGGAACATGTTGATGCTGAAGTAACATTGCCTCCTTTGAGTACAAGAGCCCTGTGTGGGTGAAAAAGCCCTACATGGGTGCTGGAGTAAAATGACCTCACCATTCCTTTAAGTGTTGTTTAGAAGTAGAATAATTCCTTTTAGCTGTTGTCCACTCTTGACTTTATCCTTTGAGTTTTGGCTAGAGTATAAGATCTCTTCAACATTCTCTTGTCTGATTATTTGATGGCCTTTCCTATCTGGTGATTATTTTGGTTCTTTAGAGGGTCGCATCCACATATTTCTTGGTCTGCCCACTTTTCTCTTTCTAAATTCTATTCAGAATACTGTCAGGTGATATGTTTTACTAGTGCATCATAGTATAAGGAGGCTAGATGGCAAATATTTTATTTTATAAATCCTTTCAGCATTTTTTATGCTAATTCTCTCCTCAAGGTAAAAGTTATAATTTTCCATAAAGATTTATACAAATATTGTAAATGTAATGTTCGACATAATTCAAACCAGACAAATAACAACAGTGAGTTCTTTATTAGCACTTTCCTACTATTGACAGAATTGTTATTACATTGAAAACCGTTTCTTAAAAGATTGTCTTAAGGGTATTTAAAGCTGTGAGCTTGTACATATAAACTCTGTAAAAGGTTATTGTACTCTTTGCAAAATTTTAATATATCCTGTCCTACCACTGACACATTATAATAAACAATTATTAGTCTAGTTAATTCAAATTAATTGAATTATATGGTTTTGGCATACTGATAAAAAATATTTTACGATAATAAATTTAAAAACTGATTTTACTGAAACTGATTCAAACTACAAATACTAAAAATATTAATATTACTTTCTTTAATAATTTATAACAAATTGCAATAAATTATAAAATATGAAAATATTTTTTGTCTCTTAAACTGTAAAAATGTTAATAGCTTTTCTCTGAATATACAACATGGAATTTTGTACTCATGTTTCTATTGATTATTGTTTGACAGGAAGCTATAGAGAATGTTGAAGAAACTGAGAACGACAATGCAGAAAAGGAGGATGGTGACCAACAAGTTACCCCAAACTTTACATTCAGTGTTCGACCACCAAGTGAAGAACAGTCGGCTGGTGACGAAGAGCGTATGTTTCAACATAATGGTATATTTATCAATTTGTGGACAAAGGGGCGAATATTCAAAATTTTATAAATTGAAAAAAAAAAAAAAAATTATGTTAATAGGGTCATAGATTGATGTATTTGTTCTGAAAATAAAAACTACATCTTTTTCTCCTTTAATTAGTTAATTAATTAATTAATTTTAGACAAGACAAATCAATGAGACGTCTCATTTTAAAAACGTTATTATGTAATTTTGAAAAATTGTATATTCGCCCCTATATCGTAGAGACGACAAATTGTGACAACTCATTCTGTACACAATAAAACAGGATTGTAATTTAATAAATTAAAAAAGTAATTTACTGGCCCTTGTGGTGTAGTCATTACGCTGCCAGTCTCACAGCTTGTCGGTATTAGGATCAAATCTCAGTTGAAGCATGGGATATTTAATCTTGATACCAGCTCCATCTCACTGTCAGTGTTCAGCAAGACTCGGTGGACAGGTGTCTGCCACTTGTACCAACCAGTGGTCCATAACTGGTTCATCAAAGATAATGGAAAGTGTATATAAAAGATCCATTGCTTCTAATAGAATGAATTACCTATGTTTTCTCTGAAGACCAAGAGTCGCAAAACACCATATGTTTGACACCTAGTAGCTGCTGAATAAACAATATGCTGTGGTGTTGTTAAACAATCAATTCTTTCCTTTGAAAAACTCATTTTATAAAATCAAGAATCAGGATGTCTTTGAAAAATTTGTAATTTTATGCAACATCATTAGATGACTAGAAACAGCTTATCAAAATCCAGATTTAAATTAAGTAATAAGTGTTGACTGCCATTTAAAGATTATTTATAATCTACACATCCACCTACCCACACGCACATGTGTGCTTACTTATGTGTTGTCCTATCTCCTGTCTGTGGAAATGTTTATATAAAAGATCCCTTATTGCTGATTGGAAAGAGTAACCTATGTGTAAATGACAATTTTAAAAAAAAATTCTTTAAAATATTTCTCTGTGTTTTAACATTATCCAACAACTGTTCTTGAAAAGAGGCCTGCTGTTCAACTTCACCGTTCCTTCATAATCACTAGCAAGGAAATATTTGTATATACGTTCCTAACGATTCGACTATTGTCTTTAAAATACCAGTTGTAAACCATTGCTAATAACTAGAGTGAGATGTAACTCAAGCACTAGGGTGCCTATCTAAGGTGTGATAGATTATCATATTGATCCTCTCCAGCAGACAAATTTGGGCTATTTCTCGTTCCAGCCAGTCATCCACAACTGGTGATAAAAGTCTGTGGTATGTGTTGTCATGGAAAATACATATAAATGAGTCCTTGGTGCTAATCAGAAAGATTAGCCTATAGGGCATGAGCAGTTTTTTCTCTGAAAACCATGAGATACAAACACCATGGTTGTGTGGGACACCTCATAACTTTTTGAAGGAGACAATATGATGTGTGAATGTGATATGGAACACAAATCCTCAAATGGCATTGTGTGGTGTGGTGTTATTAAACAAACAATCCTTTCTTTATGCTAATAACTTGTAATATTCTTTTTCTTTCAGACTCATCTCCTTCCAAAATAAAGGTAACCGTTGTGAGCTTGGACTCTCACAACCCATCGACGAATCTCCCAAGTGGAATTATCATCCACCCCAAAACCCCGGTGCCACCTCGCTGTAAGCCCTCTATCACTGTTCATTCTACCTCGCCAAGTGGTTCTCTGAAAACTTTGGAGGAACACTCAGAGACTTCCTCAGCATTAGTGTATTCCACCCCTAAAAGCTCAAGATCTGACAGTACTTCTCGCTCTTCACGACGGAAACCTCTTGTGAAGCAGCATAGAGTCGAATCTAGTCCTGAATCACAGCTCCACAATAGTATTCCTTCATTGTTGCAGGAAGAGCTGTGTTCAGCTAAATCCCATTCCCATGTGATCTCCCGGTCAAATCCAATCTTATCACGAGATGATAATGTGTGGCATATTAAGGAAGGCAATGGATCTCCCAAACAATGCCTGCACAAGAGATTTCTTCTTCGGAGCAAAAGCAGTGGTGCGAAATACAGTCGATTCAGGGATAAGTATACTGCCAGGACTAAGTCAAGGGCATCTCCTTTAACTCTGGATTCAAATAGTGGTGTGGAGGCTACTGAAAGTGTCGTCGAACAAATTCCATTGAACAAACCAATTCCAAAAATTGTTTCTAAGACCACAAGTCAGCAGCATAGCAGTGGGGAGACAGGTTCTGATTTGGATGACTCTTTGATTTCTGACTGGGCAGAGCTGGAAGCTGCTTGTGATGCTGAGGTTAAGAATATAACTGGAGATACAGAGGAAGAAGATGATGTCAAACCTACACTGAATTCTTATGCATCAGAAAGTCATGATGACAGCTTCTTAGAGTCATCAAACTCAGATTCTAACCTTGTGTCTGACTCACCGAACTGCTCCATGACAACAGACAGCGATCTTGTCTGCAGCCATTCCAAGTGTCCAGGGGAGATAACTCTTTCTATGGGCAAAGAAGGAACAAGAGTTCTTGTCCCTGAAGTGAAAATATGTCATCCTGGTATAGACAATTCCAGTTTTGAACTTGGTGAAATTTCTACAAATCCGGGCAAAACTGCAGGCAAAGCATGTGACAATTTGTTTTTGTCTGTAGGTGATAACTCAGATGTTGTTAGTGACTGCGATGGTGCCGCTGTATCTTCAGATGGACCACCCGATTCAGAATCATCCTGGTTTCTTGGTGCAATAGGATATACCGATCAGCTAACAGACTCGGAACATCAAGAATACGTTTGACAAAAACTGAAAATAAATTTTCTTCATTTGTGTACATTTTAAAAATTTATTTAAGTGTGGATCGGTGAGTGTGTGTGTATGTTTGAGAGAGAAAAATAACCTGTGGGAGACGAACCTTATGTAGGGAGAAGTTATTGTGATAATTGTTGAAACACCCAAGCTGCATGATATCGAGGCTTGGTTTTAGTGCCGTTACTTGTAAATGCAACTGTATGAGTGTAAATAATAAGCAAACGATTGGGTAACCTGGTTGACGAAGACTGTGTGACATTTTCTGGTGCATTACAATGTTAAATAGGTATGTTGTTTGACAATACCAGATTTAACGAAATGCTAATGCTTGTTTGTCGAGACATTGCTGCGATAATGCAAAATGTTTAGCCCACACTGTGACTACAATCACAATATGTCTTTCATTGTATGTCGAAATCCCTGATGACTTTTCTCACTTATTTTTATGTTGGCATGTTGTGTCTAGCGAGTAACTGACTCAGATATGTATGTTGTTTCTATACAGTTTTGTACATATTGCCAAAATATACGTGAATTATTATTGTTTCAATCACCCACAAAAAGCAACTATTTTTTCACCTGGTGATGTTTGGTACCAACTGTTATGAACACCTGTGTACAATCTAAGTGTTGTTGTTTTTTTTAACCTTTTCACCTCCTAAAGTATAGAGTGTCATTTCTCCATTTTTCTCATATCTGATGTATATTTTTAATACAAAAAAAATGTTAAGATTTTTTTCAAACATCTCATATGTACAATGAGCTAATATATGAGGATACTATTACCATAAATCATAAAATAGAGCATAAAATATTTGTAGATTTCATGAGGTTATTATCAGATAAAATAATATTTTAAATGAATAAGGTGATAAATTTTATGTCCTTAACCAGAGGTGCATGGATTTATTTTACGTCATTATATTTTGTTCTCCTGGACAAAATAAATATCTCTACACGGTAAAACTAATAGTTTTTAAAAATTATTTCTATGTACATGTACTTTCCACTGTTTATAATAAAATAAGAAAATGTTAACAAAAAATAAATCTTTTTTTAATGTTACCTTTCCCATTAATTCCTTTTAATCATTTGTACCAATTTCTATGATCAAGGGAAGACAATTCTTTTTATTAAAAAGAAACCTGACTATTTATACCTCAGTTAAATGACAACAGATAATTAATTATACTTGACAAAGGCAAACTGCATGTAAGACTGAGTTATATGTCACGTTAGACTATACAAAATAAGTAAAAATTATTTTGTATAAATTTATTTATGTATTTATTGACTTTTACAGCACACAAAAAAATAAACATCTGCTATTGGCAGTTTGTATAAATTTAAATTTTCAATTAAATATTCCAACTTGACAAACACTCTTTATAAGTTTGTTTAACAATCTATTACAAAAACTATATTTTTGGCTGACTTAAATTGTAACGATGTCTTTTAATAATAGACCATTTTGTTTTCACTTATTTAAATTATAAATATATGAGAAATGGTCACAGAGACAACTCTTTCCGGTAAGTAGCAAAGGGTGTTTTATATGAACTTTCCAAGTCAAAACAGCACATACCACAGCCTTTGATGAACCAGTTGTGGACCACTGGTTGGAATGTAAAATAGCCCAAACTGCAAATTGGTCTACTGAGAAGGATTGATTCGATGTCTGACCTCCTCACAGGTGGACATGCTAACACTTGGGCTAAATCCCACTCCATTTGCAGAACATATTGACAAATCTATAGACATGATCTGTATGACCATTTTGTTTGCTTTAAAAAAACATTTTTACTAATTACTAATTTTAGATACTGAAAAAGAAAATTTTGGCCTGTATAATATTATTGTGAGAAATTAATTGGCCTTCTTTTTTAGGTATGCAGAAATATAAAATTTTATTATGCTTAATGGCTAGAAAAATAATCAGGAAAAATTACATCTCATTCGTTATTAAATATCTGTGTTTAATGTTCTAACATTTAGTAAATTTTATCTCATATTCAGGACATTCATTAAATGACAAAAAGGAAAAACATGATTCTAAATTCTAAATGGGAATTTGATTTAACTAGTATCTTCTTTGTAAAATGATAAATTAATCCCCGATCTCACTTCCTAGACAATATTAGTTCTACTACTTACTGTGGTAAATATCTACATATGACAATTTGACTTATTTTACCTGCAGACTTATTTGTGGCAGCCTCTTAAGATTTGTCTTAACCTGATTTTACCTATATAGTATTTGCTTAAGCCAGCTGCCTATAACTTATTCCAATCTTGTCTTAGACCATTTGCCACCTACGACTTATTCTGATTTTGCTTATACTTATAGACTTAGTGCAGTCTTACCTATAGACTATTTGTTTCAGTCAGCTACCTAAGACTTAGTGCAGTCTTACCTATAGACTATTTGTTTCAGACAGCTACCAAAGACTTAGTCCAATCTTACCTATAGACTATTTGTTTCAGTCAGTCATCTATGACTGTCCAGTCTTACCTATAGACTATTTGTTTCAGTCAGCTACCTAAGACTTAGTGTAGTCTTACCTATAGACTATTTGTTTCAGTCAGCTACCAAAGACTTAGTCCAATCTTACCTATAGACTATTTGTTTCAGTCAGCTACCTAAGACTTAGTGCAGTCTTACCTATAGATTATTTGTTTCAGTCAGCTACCAAAGACTTAGTCCAACCTTACCTATAGACTATTTGTTTCAGTTAGCTACCTAAGACTTAGTGCAGTCTTACCTATAGATTATTTGTTTCAGTCAGCCATCTATGACTGTCCAGTCTTACCTGTAGACTATTTGTTTCAATCAGCCATCTATGACTTAGTGCAGTCTTACCTGTAGACTATGTGTTTCAGTCAGCCATCTATGACTTAGTCCAGTCTTACCTATAGACTTTTTGTTTCAGTCAGCCATCTATGACTTACTCCTGTCTTATCTATAGACTATTTGTTTCAGTCAGCCATCTATGTCTGTCCAGTCTTACCTATAGACTATTTGTTTCAGTCAGCTACCTAAGACTTAGTCTAATCTTACCTGCACACTATTTGTTTCAGTCAGCCATCTATGACTTATTTTCATCTTACCTGTAAACTGTTTGCTTCAGTCAGATTGCTGTGACAATTTTACTTATTCTGATTTTCCTTATAGACCCTTTGCTTCTCTCTTCAGCCCATGACAGTTTGACTTAATTTTGATATTACTAACAGACTGTTTGCTTCATGACAGTTTGACTTAATTTTGATATTACCAAGAGTCTGATACATAAACTAATGTGACTAACATGTTCTCAGGCTATGTATGTACATGTATATATTTTCACCAGTAGTAGCAACTTGTTATTCTCTCCGGACCCAGTGCCCTTGTCTAAAGACATTGGGCCCGTGGTGAGCGTGCCCGAACCAAACTGGATATGGGCACGTCTCAAAAATACTTGAAGTGAAGTAAAGTGAGAGCAACTTGTTTGCACAAAATTAATTTTTACTCAGGTGTGTGACATCAACTCATACTAAAAGGTCAGTTTGACCATAATTGTATAAATCTCTGCCTGACATATAAAAATGTCATAATACTATTAATAGCATAATATTGTTTTTACAGAATATAAGGCTGTAGTTGAACTTCAATTAATATCAAAAGCATTAATATAATACTTATAATTTTTCTTACTGATCTCTAGCTTATTTCTACTAGTGTTAATTGTACATTCTTTTGCAAAAAAATTAATTAAACTTTAGTACTAAGTTTTTTCCTAGTTGTAATTATACAATATTGGTGATGGTCCATACCCAAGATTTCTAGATAGCAGGATGTTCCTTTTTAATGTAAAACATGGCCCTCCAATAGTTAAAATAGTTTTGTTTTTGAATGCACCTGTTTCCTTTCTTTTCCTTAGGGATTCATGCACAATCTTGATACTTCAATTCACCATGGGTATGGACCCATTTTCTAATTTCTTTCTTTCTTTCTGACATCTTACACTTATTGTACCTTTGCCCAGGATAAACTTTAAAAAATATCCTAATTGTGTCTATAAAAACCTTTTTTTTTTTTAAATAATTATAACTAGAGAATTTGGCAAATGATAAGCCAACCTTGATTAGGAAAGGTTTAAGTGCATTTTTAATATAAACTTTCAAAAGGATGAGTTAAAATGTACAGTCTACTTTTATAAGCATGACATACTGTTTGTGATGTTTTACTTAATGGGTAACAGACTTGTGATAATCATTAAATTGGCAGATGGAAAGGATTCCCTGATATAGAAGAGTTAAATAATTTTTGATATAAACTATAGAAAAAGGATGTGGTAAAATGTTCAGAATACTTTTTATTTATGAAATGTCTCATTTTCTACTTAATCAGTAACAGTTTTCTGATAGACATTAAATTGTAATCATAAAATATGCAAAAGATAAAGCTATACTAGTGCAGAAAAATTAAATAAATTTTATTTAAAAAAGGATGATAAAAATTTATAAAATACTTTTTATTTGTAAAATAATGCCTGTCATTTTCTACATAAGGAGTAGAAAAACTTTTAATAATTATTAAATTGTAATCAAAGAATTTGGCAAATTTTAAAGCTATACTGTCATAGAAAAGTTAAATTAATTTCTTATATACACTTAATTAAATGACAGATAAATTAAAATGTTTAGATAAATTAAAATGTTTAGAGTACTTTGTGTGTGAAATACATATACTATCTGTGATTTTCTCCTTAAGGGGTAACAGTATTTCTGTTAATCATTAAACTGTAATCAGAGAATTTGACAAATGGTAAGGCTACACTGTTATAGAAAAGTTAAATTAATTTTAATTATAAACTTAAATTACAGATGACTTTAAATGTATAGAATACTTTTTATGTGAAATACTATCTGTGATTTTCTCCTTAGAAGGTAACATAACTTCTGATAATTATTAAACTGTAATTTAAAGAATTTGGCAAATGTGTACACTGTTATAGAAAAGTTAAATTAATTTTAGATATAAATTTAAATTATTGATAACTTAAAATGTAAAGAATTTTTTTTACATGTGAAATACAATCTGTGATTTTCTTCTTGAGGGGTAACAAAACTTCTGATAATCATTAAATTGTAAAGAATTTGGCAAATGGAAAGGCTACATAGGCTTGGTAAAGTTTAATTTTAGATATAAACTGAAATTATAGATGACATAAAATGTACTTTTTTATGTGTGAAATACTATCTGTGATTTTTCTCTTTAAGGGGTAACAAAACTTCTGATAATCATCGTCGGGTCTATCCTTATATATGCTTCTTTGACATTGTTTGCTATTTTGTACCAAGATGATTTGTAGCTCAGAATCATTGATGAAACACGATGTGATAGTGTACAGACAACTGTTCTTCAACACAGCAGATTACTTGTGAATGTGTGTTTTGTGAATGGCATCAGATTTGTGAATCATGGTCTGCACCTCTCAATGCCTTCATTACAAGTTCGTGATATCTGGCCACCATAGATTTATAGATTAGTTGTATAGACTGCAGTACTCACTGTTTTAAGTGATGTGCATAGTCTGCCTGGTGTGATAATGATTGGTCATTATTATTTATTTATTTAACATAATTTGCTGCTTCAGAACTAAAAGGTTGTAAGTCTTGGCTTGGCATTTACTGTTATCACTGAATGCTCTTAAGTGAGCTGCATCTGGTGCACAAAGGGTGTACGTAGGTTTCTGAAACTATCCCACATTTATCTTGAAATCAAAAGATATTCCACATAAAACTTGTGTCTTGGTGAGAAACAGTTTTTGGCCCTTTCTCCATTATCTGCTACCTCAACTTTTGGTTCTGAATCAGCAAATTTATTTATTTATTTCTAGTCAATGTTATTAAGCTATGTGGTTATGGATCAGCCAAATTATACACTGAATATATAAAAAAATGAAATTATATGTTTATTAAATTTCCAAACCAGCACATAATAAACTATTACAGTAGATAATATATACTGAACAGCAAAAGAAATGCAAATGATTGTTCAGATCCAGTTTAATCAAATCAAATGAAAAATTCATAATACCATAAAACATGTGCTGTGCACGCTTTACACTTCTCTACACATGCTGCCAGTAAGAAAAATGGCCATAATCTAAATATGGTTAATTTTTATTCAACCAAACATTGCAAAATAAATTTGCATTTCTTTTGCTATATTATTTTTGGCTTGTATATCACAATTGTTGCTAAAATGACAAAACCTACAAATGGCACTTTTCCTTTGAAATGATTGCTTGTTTAATGACACCCCAGCACATTGTTTATTCAGTGGCTGTTAGGCTTCAACCATATTGTGTTTGCAACTCGTGGTCTACATAATAAACCCACAACTGTCATATATACAAATCTTTTTGATTAGCAGCAAGGGATAATTTATATGTCCTTTCCTATAAACAATACAAACATACCACAATCTTTGTAACACAAGTTGTGTACCACTGTCCGGAATGTTAAATATTGGCCATATTTATCTGCTGAAAGGGATCAATTCAGTGACCCATCATACCTCAGGTGGACATTTTACTGACATTATTAAAATAATTTAAAAAATTAAAAAATACTTGTAATAATAAATCCCTAATGTGCTGTATGGAATATTGTATTCAAGATGGTGGACATTACTTCCTGTAATATTTGTAATCAACTAAGGGAGCGGGATGTATCTCAAATGGTAGAGTGTCTGCCTGTGAACCGGTAGGTCATCGGATAGATCCTTCTCAGTGGACCCATTTGCAGTTTGGGCTATTTTCCATTCCAACCAGTGGTCCACAACTGGTTCATCAAAG
>JAULBS010004251.1:0-11437 GCA_032355785.1 Symmetromphalus regularis | reverse complement strand
CATATAAAAGATCCCTTGCTGTTTATAGAAAAGCAGCGGGTTTCGTGTCTCCTACTAACACTAACATCTGTCCTGGATAGACAGCACAGGAACCTGAGTTGTGTGCCCAGGACAGCGTGCTTGAACCTTAAATGGATATAAGCTTGAAAATAAATACAACCAACCAACAGGTAATTCTGAAATGTGGCGATCAGAAAAATCCTGTTAAATATTTCCATTTTCAGCAAGGGATCTTTGATATACACTTTCTATCCGACAGAACAGTGCATACCACAGCCTTTGATATAGATGTACCAGTTATTTGACACTGGGTGAGACAGGAAAAAATCAGAATGAGTCTGTTGAAATGGTTCAATCCTACAACCAACACATCTCAGGTGCCTCCCCATATCATTTTAACTGGAACAACTCTAAGTCAGTTCAGACTTACTTAGATTTGAGAATAAAGATATTTCTATGAGAAAACTGAATATTTACATCTCTCGAGATTCATAACCGCACTCAGCAGTGTTGTCACAAAAAGCTGTTGCAAAATTGATCTGCGACAGCATTTTTATCATTATTGAGTATTTACTTTATTATTTAATCTAAATTGCTGTCACAAGATCTGAATTACGAGGGCTGTATTTAATATGATTACAGGTAACAAAAATTAATTTTAAAAAACCTGAAAAAACACAAACCTGAGAAATCAAGCCTTCCAATATTTTCTGATATTTGCCCTTATCATGAGCGATTACCCCGAGTCTGCGCCGTGCTTCATCTAAACCTTCCTGAATTAAGCCAAACATATATTTTTTAAATCAGTTTAAAAGTCATTTATGAAGTTTATTCCATTCTAAATTTAATTAAAACATATTTCATCTCAATTAAAGAAACACCCCACCTTTTGTGTATGGTCGTGTAAATGCATTACATTATTATTTTTTATATTATTTTTTAGGATGACCCATGTAAAAATAATTATTCATTCAACACCTGCATTAAAAACAAATCCCCCTATCCCCCTATATTTGTTTTGGATATATAAAGCTGTGTTTGCATTTATGTTCAACAAAAAAAAAAAAAAAAAAAATGAAAAGGAACAGTTTGGTAAACATTTACATTGACCTAAGGGAGATTACTTTTTGCTGAAAAAATCTAACACACCATTTAAATTTTCTGCTATATTTGTTACGAACATGAAATATACTTTACACACTTAATTAAAGGCCAGTATATTTTTGGCATGTCATATTATATTGTACGTTTGTTAATTTTCAATGTTTGCTTTTCAAGGTTTGTATTCCTTTTAAACCAAAATCCAATGTATTATGTACAACACATAAAGAAAAATATAAGAAATATCTAGTGGCTCTAAATTAATTTTGTTGAATATATATATATATATACTGAGTCACTTACATTAATGTGATCTTCACGTGCCTTCAACACTCGTAATCTAGCCTGATTCAACAAGTTCGAACTTTGGCTAAAACAAAAGTAAAAACAGCTGTAATAGTTCGTCTTAAAAAGATTACACTCTAACTAATCCGTATTAAGTGCTATCTACTGTAGACAGTCTACAACTCCCCAAAATGATGTTTCACTGACAAGTCTGATTAATCATTTAAATGTTTTACTAAATTCTTTTTTTCTAATAATTTTTAAAATAACTGATCCCTAATTATTATAGTAACTGTAAGAAATGATATACTTTAGATTATCATTACAAGCCTACTGGGCATATCTTCACCTTTTTTTGTCTACCTAATTCCAGTACATTTTAAATAGGTGTGTATATTTAAAAACAAATTTGAAAAATACAAAATAAAATTAATTCATATATATAATTTATTGAATTATGTATTTGTACTAGTTGATCAAAGCAATTATCACCTGGTTTTGATTTAATAACATGGCAAAGTAGGCAGACTATTTTTTTTTTATAACGACACCACTAGAGCACATCAATTTATTAATCATCAACTATTGGCAGTAAAACATTTGATAATTTTGACACGTAGTGAAGTGTGAGCCCACCTCCAATGGGTTTTGAACCACCGTCTTCAGCTTGAGATTCCAATGTTCTACCAATGCACCACAGAGGCTCACCATGTTGTGAGATTTAATGAAGTTAAATTAGAAATCTAATAATTATAGTAATAAAGATTACTCACATTTTCTTTTGTAATTCAACTTGTTTTTCCTTCCTCTCATAAAACTCCATGATCTTCACTCGCTGCTGCTGAACCAGTCGACCTTTCTCAATGTTGAATTCTTCCTCAGCCTATAAATACACAACATCAATTGTGCCAAGAATGATATTTCTGCACTCATGACCAGTTGGTTTATGACACTTTGTGACAATATCTACATGTATGCATTAAAACAAAAATTCTAAAACTATTATTATTTAACCAACGTTAACTCAAAATGACCTTGACACGAGGACACACTGAGTAACCTTACAGTTGTTGGTATTTGAAAGACTAAAATTTGGTAAACAATCAAACCAAATATGTAACCAATATATATTAAAGCATTCAGCTATAAACAATTGGAGAAACTTTTACAAAGTTTTTAATGGATGAAAATTAACAAATTTATCTGATAATGAACAATAACATTTTTTGCCTAAATTTAGATGCTTTAAATTGCTTAGCAACTGAAAATATACCTTAGCATCAATTTCTTCAGCTTTCTCATTGGCCTCCTGCTCAATGAAAGCCATCATATGCTTGATCTGAAGAAAAAAAAATGATGTATATATATTTACACCAACATTTAATTTGTACAAATTATGTTAAAATCTATAAACGATATACTTCCCAGTTATTTTTATGTAATACTGACACTGCTTTTGTAGATTTCTTATTTTCCAATTAGCTGCAAGAAATCTTTTATATGACTCATGAGCTTTTCCTCAGAGAGGACAGCATATATCATGGCCTTTGATAAACCACTTGCAGATGACTGGTCAGTGCAAGTGGTGTATATTCTACCCACTGAACCTTGTGGAGCTCTCATTCTGTGTTAGAGATGGCAACCGTAACTGAGATTTGATCCCAATAGATACCAGCGTCAGTCTGACAGCCTAACCACTGTGCCACCGGAACAGGTGTCAGTTATGGCATGCATAAAGAAAGGACTGTTTGTTTAACAACACCCCAGCACATTGTTTATTCTGTGGCCATGGCATTAGTAAATTATGGTTTTGCGACTCATGGTCTTTTGAGGGAACCCACTATCACCACATAGGCTACTATTTCCAATCAGCAAAAAGTGATTTTTATATGCACTTTTCCCTAAGGAACAGGACAACACATACCATGGCTTATGATAAAGATGTTGTGGACCACTGGTCAGTGCAAGTGGTGCTGGCTACCCACTGAGTCTTGTGGAGCACTAATTCTCAATTCTGCAATTTCTGGGTTGGAGGAGTCTGACATCTTAACTGGTTGTCATGGATCAGGGTCTAGATTGGGGTTAGGGTCAGGATTACTCTTTAGGTTGATTATAAATTGAAAGACTGTTGATTTCACAAATTCATATTACAACAATGTTAGGATTTTAAAATGAAATCAAGATTGACGTTTCTGCACTCGTGACTGGTTGGTTTATCATAAACTTCATGGTTAACATGTTGCCGTAACAATTTGTCTTTCTAACCCACAAATAGTGCATTTCAAACTCGATAATCTATGTAAACTCTAGACTTATAATATACCTGCTTCTGAACGTCTGCATCGCTTAAAGCCATTTTAATTAATTAGAAAAGACAGATTGAATAAAATAGATATGCCTTTCGTCTTCCCGGAAGTCAACAACATGTGACACATGAATTGATTACGTTTATCGCAAAAATAATCGTAAATGTTCGTGCGCATTCGGATCTATCACAATATTTCGTGAAAGTAATCGGAATCCCTCGCATCTTTTCGTTATTCTTCGGCATTAAATCATAACAAGGGGAAATAACCCGTAACTATGCGCAATTTTTTTTTAATTTGACATACCTACGCATGTTGTTACCAAAAACAACATGGCGGTGTGTGATATCAACTTTGTGCCGTTGTGACATTTTAGAGATGTTTTCTGTTTTCGTATAGCTTAAAGAAAACACTTAACAGCGTTTTGTAACAACAGCTAATTTAAAGATGCTGGCTGGAGGTTATTCGTATCCTTTATTTTTGATAACATTTACTGATTAGTATTCATGTAGTCTTGGCTTGAGCCTGGCACACAGAAAATTGAGAAATGACAGATACGAATTTTTCGTTGTTCTATAAACTTATACATTTCTAAATTTGGCCTATATTTCATATTTCACATGTATTTATTTATTTTTTATATTTTATAGTTATTTTAATTTTGACAGTTATTTAAGCTGGTAATGTTGAAAGTTCATCTTAACGTCATTCAAAATGTTAAATAATAAATAAGAACCCATTTTTAGTGTAGGGCACCAATTGATTAACATTGTCATTGGACATACAGCAGTCAGAGCTTTAAGTTAGAAGAAAATGGTTTAATTGAAATTATACATGTACATGTATAGGGAACACAATTTATATAATTGAATATGTCTTTCCTCTCTTAAATTCTAAAGTTAAAAGTAACATAGCCTGGATCAAGTGATATCTGGAGCATCTTCACCCAAAACCGAGGATTGGTGGGGTTTTCACATGAAGTAGAACTCTACAAACAAATACAATAATATAAATCAAAATAACTAATTTTGTTATTTAGATCATAGGAAATTGTGTTTCAGTTCATCTAAATTTTAAAATTTGTTA
Organism: Symmetromphalus regularis; assembly: GCA_032355785.1. Classification (NCBI taxonomy): domain Eukaryota; kingdom Metazoa; phylum Mollusca; class Gastropoda; order Neomphalida; family Neomphalidae; genus Symmetromphalus; species Symmetromphalus regularis. Next base: position 6,659 of record JAULBS010004251.1, on the reverse strand, counting down.
TGTAACAGCAACACACTCTAAAATACAAAAAGTTTAAAATCATTGTTTTAAAATATTATATATATTTTTTTTTTACCTGTTGCTAGCTCATTTTTTTTTGTAGATGTCTAGGAGAATCCTTTTTTATTGTTTTGAATTTCTTTAAACCCACCATTCCCCAAAGGCCATGTATTTTATCCCCAGTATTGGCATAAAATTTTATAATATAAATCATCATAAAAAAATAACCAGGTTTAATCTTTTATTTTATATAAAAACATGATTAGATGTATTAATTTGATTAAAATACATGTATTATTAATATTTTCTTATTCTCATATGATTTAATCATTTTGTAATGAAATTGAAAATTTCCTTTTTTATATGACTGATTCATACCAAGTCAAATTTCAGATATAAACACGAGTATAAAACTATGTAAACCAATATTTTGAATATTTCTAATTTTTATGTTTGTATAAATTATACATGTGTATTGTTTTCTATTTGTTTGGTGTGTTTTATGTTATTATTTCTTAACCATACTAAAGGAAACATTACCAAACTATGGAAAAGTCTCACATACAGACCCTCAAAGACATTGTTGAGATTAACAAATCTGATTCTATAGCCAGAGCCCGAAGGTTGTCTCAAGAAACAAACAAGAGACGCAAGTAGGTGCTATTTTTCTATTTATAATTTTGACAATTGTTGCAATGGCTCTAAATTGTCATTGCAAAATCCTTCTACTGTGACAGCTTTTTTAATGAGAATTCTGTAACTGGGGTCGAATTTCACCAAGCCATAGAGGCATTTGCCTTGCTGTCCTGTCCCTTTGCCACAATGCCCTCTCTATTTGACTTCTAACGAAGGCAAATATTGCCGTGACCTTTTATCTCACTTGCCTTGTAGGAAAGTCACATTTGCTGTTGTGCCCTTGCTGTATCTTCAAAATTGTCTTGCTGCCCTCTTTGATTCCTAGGAATCCAAGGCAATAATAGCCATGCCCCACAAACACCGAAGTTCGACCTTGCTGTAATATATTTTTGCAATGATAGTATAGTAAACTGTTGCCGTACACCATTTTATGATCAGTTTCACAACAGCATTGCTGTCTGCCACTTTGCATTTTCAAGGGCTATAACTTTAATTTTATTACTCTGTCATCTGTAGTCTTTGCCTGAAGTAGTACATTTTAAATTAAAATGACATAATTAGAAATATTTCTATATTTAATGTTTCTTTCTTATTTTAGGCAGCAAATACAAAAGAGAAAAACAGAAGCTGAACGAGAAGAGAAAAGGCGAGAGGATATTCTAGCTAAACGTAGAGAAGAGCAAAGAGAAGCCACCGAACGATTTCAACGAGCAAATATACCAAACAGTCGATCAGGCAGTCGGAGATCATCTCCACAGAGAAATAACATTGAAGAAGCTTTGAGGCTGATTCGTGGGAACTCTGCCACACACATCTCCAGACAAAGCAGTGCTTCCTCTGTCCGTAGTAACCATGGTAGAATAAGTCCAAGAGCATTTAGCTCAAACAACTATAAACATGAACTTAATCAGTCTAATATCGGTCGTGCAACTAGCCCTCATGGTCGTCCACTGTCTGCAAAAGAACGTGCCGATAGCCTTGCTAGAGAACACGCTCAGATGTTGAACAGGAGTTTCCGCAATTTGGCCAATAGTCGGAGTCTGTTTGAGACTCAGCTAGAGCATCACCAGCAGCTGCTGATTGAAGACCAGAAGAAGGCACTGCATCAGTTCAACGAGGCCATCATGAATGAAATAGAGAGCGATCAGAGCATTCAAGGTACAGTTGATATCGACTCAGAGATAGTTCGCACCGATAGCTTATCAAGTGTTGATAGCTTGGAGGATCCCACTATTAAAGACGATTCAGAGGATGATCCTGATAAAACTATCTCCAGTCAAGCCGTAGTGCCTAGTTCAGAGCAGACACCAGTGGTAAGAGTATCTTCATCCAGTGCAGATGTTTCAGGAAACAAACAGCAGTCAGTTATAAAGCAGCAGAATGCCTCAACTGTACAACACTATGGTCCGAGTACTCACACACAGTCAACAACACTAGAAGAAATAACCAGTTACCATAATTGTGGTGATATAGATAGCCCAACCAGTTTAAATAGTAGTTCAGCTTCAAGTTTCGTGTCCAGTAAGGTTAATTCCAATACCGGTGTTAGTTACGGATTGACCCATAATACTGCTCCACAGATCCAGTATTTGTACAATGCAAAAATTGGTAATGTTGCTTCAGCAGCGAAGACAAATCAGAGTATTTCACAGAACATCCCACCGTATGTCTCAAACACAATTTCTCAGGGGAGTCCTAGCTCACTTGTTCCAAATGCTGCCAATCAGAATAGTTCTCCAAACAAATTTATCCTGTCTCAAGTTAATGTTCAGAATAATGATCCTAACTCTGATCAGATTGGAAAAATGAACAAGTTGTTTTCTGAAACTCCTGTCTCAACTCATTATTCAAGCATTCTAGCAGCCCACTCCTCGCCGGTTGTCCCCACATCGAGTACCATAACCACATACGTAATAGGCCCTCGACAACTCGCTTCAAGAAATGGGTCGTGTAATACTTCTGTTCAAAACAGGGAATGGAATACAAAAGAGTCGCCATCCACTAATAATAATGTGCAGAATTGGCAGGGTCAAACTGCATCACCCACTGGACATCACACAGAGCAGTTACAAACTCACCAAGCCTTTCACGCACCTGATGTAGGTGTTAATCATTCTGGTGTTGTCATCCACCAGGTTTCCAAACTCCAGTATGTCTCTGCTAAAACAACCAGCCTGACATCTGTGCCTTCTACTGTATCACAGTGTGTTCCAGCAACCACGTTAGCATGGGCAGGTAATTCCCATAGTACAAGTACAAGTGTTCCACAGATAGTGTCGAAAGCCGATTACTCGACCACAAACCTCCAAAGCTCGACAGTGAACTGCAAGACCGTTGCACATTCCATAAATAGTGACATGAGTACACGTGCTGTGGCATCAGCGTCTGGAAGACCTATCGTTTCTGAACAAATTGGCAAAAAGTCTGATGTTTCAAACAAAAATGTACCAACAACGCATGCTGATGCATTTAGTGGTAGTATAACAAGTGGAACTCTTGGTTTGGTTAATGGGAAGTTAACTGTTCTGACAGCTGCCGAGAAATACAGCGACATTCCAGACGAAGGTTACCTTTTCCACAAACCTCCGAAACCATGTTTGAAGAAAACGACATCCGATATTGAAACTGTTGGTGTTCGGAGTATCTTGAAGAGGCCAGAGGTGTGCGTGATGAAGAAAGCTGGGTCTACTGGAAATTTGAACATCAGGGATAGCATTGAGGTGACACGCAATCACCTCAACCAGCACAGTGATGAACAGCTGATGCTGGTCAGTTATCATGATTATAAGTTGAAGTCTACACAGTAAAGTTTGTGTCTTATTAAACGACGCCTCTAGAACACATTGATTTTTATCTTATCAGTTATTTGATGCCAATCATATGGTCATTGTGACATATGTATTTAGAGGAAACCTCCTGCTGCCATATAGGCTACTCTTTCCGATAAGCAACAAGTGGTCTTTTATATGCACCGTCCCATAGACAGGACAGCACATACCATGGCCTTGGACAAACCAGTTGTGGACCATTGGTTGGAATGGAAAATAGCCCAAACTGCAATTTGGGTCCACTGAGAAGGGTTGATCTGAAGACCTGCAGTCTACACAGTGACTGTAGTTAGCATAGTGATGAACCACTACTAATACTGATTAATTAACATTTTAAATAGTAGTCTAGCTGGTTAAAGGCACATTCCCCCAGAATTTAAAGGGCTTTGTGGTCTAAATATTGATTATGAATGAAACTTACATGCATTTATGATACTTGATCTCACTTTCATATCAGGCAAAACGTTTTAAGTGAACCATGGTATAGGGAATTCCATGTCGAGTCGATCAATTTATTTCACATATAAAAATTTCAAGATCAGAACTCTTTGTTGGGCGAAATAAATTAGTATGAACTGTCTTTGCAGCTTCAAAAATATTCAGAAGTTTTAAAATAACGGCTAACGGGGGAATGCCCATCACGTGACTCTAAATATATAAGTCACACCTTCAATGGGATTTTTTTTTTCTTTTTTCTTTTTCTATTTGTCCATGAGCATAATTCATTATTATTTTTAAAATATTGATAATAACTGAGATGCGGTGAATGTGTAAGTATGAATTATTTCTATGGACAAATCAAATGTTTATATTTAAAATTAATTCTTTTTTGGAAAAAATTAGGTCAAGGGTCCATGGGAGTATGCGTTTAAGGAAAATTATTAATTATGCACAATGCATATTGATTCTTAGGCACACACGCAACGGGTAGAAATTAAGAAATTAGTTTCATTCGCCTGAGGGCTAGTAGCTTTAAAAAGTTACTCGTCCCCATTTTAATTTTAAGATTTGAAAAATATCTAATGGCCCGTGGGACTAGCCTTAGTAAGGATTTACTTCCCCTCAGCAATTTTTACTCACCTCGGTTGATTGGGCGCTGTTAGTTTCTATCCCTACGCAGACATGCACATTCATTTGTGTGTGTATATATATTGTAGTTGTATGTGACATTATTTAGTGTTAGGTATATGTTCAGTGTATTTCATTTAAAATTATGCATTGTTTAATATTTACTTTACTTTTACCAGCCCAAAAAGAAATCGGTTCGTTTTTCTGACCTGAACTACAATGAGTCGAGAAAGGAAGAAGAACAAGATGCTGAAGCAGAGACGACAGACATGAATAGAAACAATCCAGCAGCACCTGTTAAGGGTATGTTTTATGAGTTTCTTATCTTGATAATATATCACTGTTTACCACATTTCACTTACTTTAGTGAATAACAAAGATCCTACAAGCACTAATTAAAAGCAATATTTAATGTGTTTTTTCTCTCTTCATGTGTGATAGTATCACTCTGTATAACATTTCACTTATAAATAGAAACGGTCTTCAAGCACTACTAAAGCTATGTTCATATATACATGGATACGGATACGGCAAAAATGGCTAAACTTTGTTTTCAATGGATGTGTTCACATACATGTATGTCCAGATATGGACAAGATTATTTCAATCACACCATGTAGCAATTACAGTGTTTGAGAATAAAATGTTTGGGCGGTATGCCATTTGGATACTAGCATTTCAAAATCTGGTATCCCATTTGAGAAGTTAGTATCCTACTAGCGACTTTTGCGGTTTCCAGTCTATTGCTACGTCGCTATTAGTCCTGCGGCAATCGAACTTGCAGAATTCAAAATAAACGAGAACGGAAAATAATAACAATTATTGTAATTTTAACAAATCATTATACATGTTTAAATAATATTTAACCTGAATCCACCATACAGGCTGTGTTTTCCTATTAGCATATACTAGTATGTGGTTTTAACAGATAGGATAACACATACCAAGATTTCTATTACATCAGTTTGATACATGGCTGTAAGGAGAGATAATCCAAATGGGTTGACTGAAGGTGATCAGTCTGCTGATTAAACCTCTTGAAGTACGTCATGGTGTACTTGTGGAGGGATTCTCTTCACGAATATCCACAGTGGTGGGATTCTATTCACAAATCCCCACAGTAGAGGGATTCTCTTCACAAATCTCCACTATGGAGAGATTCTCTTCACAAATCCCCACAATGGGGGGACACCCTTCACAAATCCCAACAGTGAAGGAATTCTCTTCACAAATCCCCTTAATGGAGGGTCTTTCTTGCCAAATTTCCACAGTGGTGAGATTATCTTCACAAATTGGAGGCATTCTCTTCACAAATCCCTTCATTGGAGGGTCTTTCTTGCCAAATTTCCACAGAGGTGAGATTATCTTCACAAATTGGAGGCATTCTCTTCACAAATCCCTTCATTGGAGGGTCTTTCTTGCCAATTTTCCACAGAGGTGAGATTATCTTCACAAATTGGAGACATTCTCTTCACAAATCCCCACAATCGAGGGACTTTCTTTCCAAATTTCCACAGTGGACACATTCTCTTCACAAATCCCCACCATCGAGGGACTTTCCCAAATTTCAACAGTGGTGGGATTATCTTCGCAGATTGGAGGCATTCTCTTTGCAAATCCCCACAAACAATTAGAGAGCTTTCTTTCAATTTGGATCATTTTTGAATTTGTGTATGTTCATCATTTACATGCACATGACTGTATGTTTAACTTGCTCCTCTTTCAGATTCTCTGCAGGATGACACGTGCAGCTCTCCAACCCGGAGGAATTTGCCCAAACCCTGCACAGTGGGTGAAAACATCAACCCCATCATCCCACTGCAGTCACAGAGGTAAGTTACATGTTTAGTGTGGACACCCCCAATAGCCGATGTTTACTTTTGTGCTGGGGGGGGGGGTCGTTAAATAAATTAATTAATTAATTAATAAATGTTTAGTGTGGACAAATATTGCATATCCAGGCCTTGAAGTAATTATTTTAGTTCAGCTGGTCAAAATGTCCAACATCATTCAATTTGTGCTGGACATTAAAGAAAATGTTCCTGTCACGCAATTTAATATGAACAATTTAAACAAAATACACAATTTAGTTTTTATGGTATATGCTTTTTATTATTTAATTCTTCA
>JAULBS010004240.1:0-11438 GCA_032355785.1 Symmetromphalus regularis | reverse complement strand
TGTCCTGGACAGACAGCACAGAAAGCTGAGTTGTGTGCCCAGGACAGCGTGCTTGAACCTTAATTGGATATAAGCACAAAAATAAATACAACCACCTACAACCACCAGATGGGGTAGAGGGAATTTTGGCTATAAGCAGTTTGGTTGGATGTCCTACCATTGGACTACCGAGGCTCACCCACTGTGGTAAATGTGATTTACATATTTTCATGCATTTTCTTAGCATGCTGAAACAGCTGTTAAGTGTTAAAAAGTAGTGTTATAAAATAACAGTTGTGAACCCTGATGACTTATTTATTGTCTGTTGGATGAATTATGTAAAATGTATGACGTATTTGTTTCATACAGTATATGTACACGTGCCTAGCTACTCCTCCAAAGAATGCTTGATAACTTTATCATGTACATAAATAAAACATTAATTTTAACACAGGAAATTAATGATATATTTGTTGTTTTTGTATAATTTCTTCTATGTTCCATTTCCATATATTAGATTTGTCAGTTTTGAATGCGTATGTGCATATTGCCAAACTTGCTAACAGTTTTTTTTAATAATAACTGATTGTCTAAACACTACTACATGAACTTTTTTATGCCACTGAATCAACTGATTTCAGGTAACATCTCTGCATATATACATGTGCATTTGTAACCAAATGTTTGTATCCATAAAATTATGTATAATATTTAACTTCCCTCTAATTTTGAAACACTTGGAAGAAAGAAAACTTAGTTTCAATCCCTGCAATTCAGAAAAAGTCCATGGAAAAAGAAAATAGTGCCCACAGCATTTTCCATGACAAATTCAGCATAAATAATTTCAGTAATAAGAAAAAAATACACCTTGAAATTTTTGTTTAGTTCATTGCAAGAATGAAAAACTCTGCAGCAATCTCCACGGCATTGTCGATTGCTGCGGGCAGTTTCAGGGATTGCTGTTATAATTTAGTTTAACATTTAAGCATGTGTGTGGTTTATACATTCTTTTTTGGATATCTTAAGTGCATACATGTATTTGTGAAATTCTGTATCATACATGTAGTTGCAATCAAATCTTTAATATTATTTATTGCTCCATTTAGATGTACTGTTAGTATATATACTGATCTAACTGTAATTACTGTAAATACATGTACAATGTATGTGTATTACATAATTTTAAACATATACTGGACAGCAAAAGAAATGCAAATGGTTGTTCAGATCCAGTTTCATCAAATTAGACAAAAAAAATCATAAAACTCATGCTGTGCACACTTTATACTTCTCTGCACAATAAGCAAAACAGCCAACGTCAAAATATGGTTAACCTTTATTCAGTCAAACATTGCAAATTAAATTTGCATTTCTTTTGCTGTTCATTATATTTTAAGGAGAATTATAATTTAAATAAAACTATTTATTAAATTAATTTAAATGGTTAACATTCACAGTTCTCCATTATTCATTTGTTAATTGATTAGGGTTATATATTTCATATATTGTACTGCTACACTAATTTTATTGTACACTTGATTTAATTGTACTCTCAGTAAAGGTAATTAACAACTGGAAACAATACATTTTATTCCATGTTCACGTATTATCAAAACATTACAATTTGACTGATTTACTGGTTCATTTAAATGATTTTGTTTTCCATTATCGTTGGTTAAAATGTTGAGTAGAACATGATGTGTTACTGAAAAAGATAGTAGAAATTCTAAATATGTAATAAAACTTCTTTTCATGTAACATCAAAACTACCTTTAAATAACTTTAAATACCATGCAAAGAGAATAACATCATTGTCTAGCTGCTTATATCGATGCTTCCTATGGGGAACTCTTGATTCCACATATATGATACTTGATTAAAATTTAGATACACCTTTTGTATTTGTCTAAACTTTATTTGCAATGTTTCAGGTACGTAACATATATTTTGCTGATGGAGTTCGTCGTATTGACTACATCCTGGCATGGAATGTCAAGTCGAAGAAGCAGGAAGAAAGTCAACAGGCTAGACACATCTTTGAAGAAAATCTCAAGAAGGAAGGTTTGGAGATCGAACCTGATATGGTTAGTTCATTACTGTCTGATGTTATAGTCATTAACTATTTAACTACATACATACAGTCATATAGTACGGATAGTTTGATGCTATTTATTAGAGAACAACATGAAATTATATGTTCTTAGTGAGTTAATACATATTTTTATCCTATTTCTAAGACAACACTGGACAGTTACATTCAATTTGGTGGCATTAAAAAGGGAAAATGTAGGAAACAATAAATAAATTGATTTCTTTGCATGTTCAAACAGATGTTTTGACCTGAAACATTATTTCATCTTGAACCCATTAGTGGTTATTATTTCTTGTAACTTTCAAACATTTATGTCTGGTAAAATTCCTAGAGGGGTGGGTGGGATTGGAGTTCACCCACCCTATGGTTACCATGGTTTTGATCTTTACATAATATGTATCATCACTGTAAAAGATGAGACATTAAGGTAAGATAATATTATTCTCTCTAACATTAATATTTTGTATCCACTAACTTAAAAGTGACTTGACCAGATTAACTGAATTAGTTTAAAAATATTATTGATTTTCTTACAGAGAGGTACAGAAACTAATTATCTGAAAATCCATGCTCCACACAAGGTGCTTTGTCGCTATGCAGATCTTCTGAAGATCAGAATGCCAATGAAGCAGGTGAGATTAGTGGGGTTCTAATCATACTAAAAGTCCTGTATTGATATTGATAATAAAATATTTCACTGCATCAGAACCAAAAGGGTGTAAGTTGAGGTAGCTGATAATGGAGAAAAGGGCCAAAAACTGTTTCTCACCTAGACACAAGTTTTATGTGGAATATCTTTTGATATTAAGATAAATGTGGGAATGCTTCTGAAAGCTACATACACACTTTGTGCACCAGATGCAACTCATTTAGGGGCATTCAGTGATATCAGTAAGTGCCAAACCCAGATTATACCCTTTTGGTTCTGAAGCAGCGTTTAATTCTTTTGGACCACAAAATAACTAATGATAAATTTATACTAGTTTTATGTACAATATTCAAACTGTTTTCGTTCATTAACTGGTGCCTCATTTACCATTTCTACTTCTAAAGCAAGAAAGTATGGAGTTATTAAAAAATATATCAATAATGACTTAAAAGTTAATATACATTGTATTTTATAACCTTTTTCTAGAAATGAAAAAAAGTGAGAAGAACTTTATTCAGTTCTGTATGTGGGCAGTCAGTTTTTTAAAAAGTGTATTTTTTCCATTCATTTATTTGTAAGATCAATAATATCTGAATTTTTCCTATGCATACAAATGTAGATCATTGAAAAAAAACTGTTATCCCCTATAATGCATTACAAACACAATTATTTAGTATAGAAGATTATACTTATAGGGGTATTTTTTTTATTATAACATTGTTGGTAGGATGTTTCCTTTCAATATTTAATTTTAAAAATTATTATTGTTACATGTAGTTATTAAATTATTTATTTTCTCATATTTATAATAGCTTATTTTGATTAATAAATACATTGTTTTCTTGTAGTCACTAGCTCTTCAACATATCAAGGACAAATATGAGGAATGGGAGGTGAGAATTTATCTTCACTTGCTGACACTATCATGTGAAGTCTTTTATTAATCTAAAATTCCACGTGTTATCTGTCACTCTAAATTCGGACAATTATATATATTAAATAATTGTTTTATATATATTTAACAGCTGTTTAAAACTTTTTAATGATACAGTTTGAAATACAATGTATATCTTATGCTTTGCTTTCCATGGCTATTCAGTTTTTGTTTCTATGTGTCACTGGTTTCAAAAGTTGACATGTGCTTTGTTAAAAGCCTAATAATCAAGATACCTCAAAACAGACCATACTGCTTTATAATACTGTTATATTTCAATATTCCGGAGTGGTGCTTTTACAAAATTTCAGTATGTTAAGTTACTTGAATCAACTGAAACTTCTTGTTTTCAAATTGAAGTCAATGGCACATATTTGTATTTGTTGCTTATAAATGTTGCTTTGAAGTATGTTTTGAATATATATTAATCTATAGTGCTTGTACATGTACATCATGCAATTCATAGCTCTTCTTGAGCGGTTTGAGATATGATGCTGTGACAGTTAATTATATAAGCCAGTTTACACAAGATAATACTCACAATGAAAGACTATTTTTGTAATTGAATAGTTCACATTGTATGTTATTTGAATATTGAATTTCTGCTCAGAGAGGTAAGTGGGAAGTGGTTTGTTTGAACTTTAAGTGAAAAAACATTGGAATCCATGAATGTATTAATACAGAACTTTAATGCTAATTGAATTAGTTAGATTTTCCAACTGGTTAGGTTTTTTCATCCTATTTAGAATTCTTAAAAAAAAGATAAAAGCTGTGTTCTACAAGAATAATACTCTCCACAGGTTTAAATAATATGATATACATAATAAAAATATTATATATTAATTATATTCACGGATTGAAATTCAGTGTTTAGGGGGGCACAATGATGATTGCCTTTGATTCCTAGGAATTAAGAGAGCACCATGGCAATTTTGAGGACAAATCAGGGACACAACTGCAAATGTAATTTTCCTGTGGGGAAAAAGGGCATGGCCATATTTGCCTTTGTTAGAAGTGAAATTGGAAGGGCATTGCGGCAAAGGGACAGGATTGCATGGCAAATTCCTCAGAGCTTTGTTGAAATTCAATCCCTGTATATTAATGGCATTGACTGTAGTTTAGGAACCTACATGTACCATTGCCATTTTGTGTAAAATCATTTTGAGCAATGAGTAATACATTGGATATGCCAAAATGGATGCATTTTAAGTGAGAACTTGAAAAAGTAATTTTAAAAGTGGAAATCTGAAAAGGTCTATAAAATACTGTAGCTGAATAAACATATGTATCACAGTGTCTAATAAGTGAGATTGATGCCATTAATAGTTAATAATTTACATACAGTTTCTGCAGGTTTATTTCAGTGATTTTGTTTATTGCAAGCTTTTTATGTTGTTTATTTTCATTTTGCTGTTTTGATCATTTCTTTCAGGGGTTTGCAAATTTGCTAAAAGTGAGACTAAAAGTCTTATGTTTGTTTATGGTGGTCTGGAAATTAGTTGAAATATCCACATATGCAGTCTTACAATTGGTGTTGTGTCATTTAACCAGTTGTAACACGTTAACTAACTGGAACATAATAGAATTTTGAATAAACACATTGTCACCCTCATAACCTAAGTGCCTAAGTAATTTTTTTTAGTTTTGAGAAACAGGCAAAGAACTGCAATTACCCATCAATGACCATTTATTAAATATTAAGCAGATTATAATCAAGTGGGTTAGGAAGTAAACAATCAGTGCCCTCAAAAGTACCCAGTAACAGGTGGTAAATCGCTGCCTGTTATAGCTTTTGCCGCTGCCTACTTTTCATTTTTGGTAAAAAAATAAGTTGTTTTATGCATGCCAAGATCGCAGGCTACCATCACTGTTGTACCCTGCAACTACTCAAACTACTGAGGGCCCAGCACAATGACCTGCGCATTTTTACAACTTATGGCAATTGTTATAAAACGTGGGTTAGGCTGAAAATCTCAAAATGACCAAACAACAGCTTACTTACTTAGGTGATGAGGGTGACAGTATAATATAAATCCATTAAAAATATACCAGTACTAATCCAGAAGTGTTTTCAGATCAAATATAAAAATTTGGTAACAGATTACTTTACAAAACTTTATAAAAAATTGTTACGTGGTGAGTTTAGATTTTTTGTTAACCTCACTAACTTGTCAATGATTAAATGGTTGAAAGTAAAAACTGACATTTGTATAACAATTACAGTATATTAACCGGAATTGACATGAAAATTGGTTCTGCATGCAATACAAGAGCATGTTTATTGTTTATTGATGTATCATGGGACAGAACAGCATGCTTATAGCTTATCAGATGTATCATTGGATACTCATACATATGTCGTAATATTAAACATGCTTTAATGCTCAGTATTCAGTTGTAAATGTGCTAATTAATATTTTCATGTCATGGCACTTCTAGCGGACAATAGAACACGTGGTGAGCTCATTATTTGTTTGTGTGGCTTGTTTGTTTTAGTACTGTCGCTTTTGTGCGCAAGTGTTCTCTATTAACTGATAAATAATATATTTAACTTCAGCAGTGTGATAAAGTATGTAGATTTTGTCTTAATTTCAATATTGTTAAATGCATAATAAAAACTAAAAGTTTTATTTTCTATAGCTTGTTTGCAACTCAGTCTTGCTTGCCTTTTTATTCCTTTTGGATTCATTTATTCAAAACTCAGTTTATTTTGAAATTTTTTCTCTTTTTATACCAATGCTCTAAATATTACTCTTTACCAACAATAAGATCAATTCTCATTCATCTTATATAATGCTAAAAAAAATCCATTTAATATCTGAAAATAACTAGCTTATTTGTCAAATTTAAAAAAAAAAAAAAAAAGATATTTTTGTAGACACATTTTAATTTTAAAACTTCTAGTGTAGGCACCTATACATGTATGGTTTTAGCACAGAATATACTAAGTCTTACAGTTTTGTAAACTTGTAGGTGGATGAGTCAACGTGTTATGTGACAAGGAGAAAATGGGTATGATTATGACATGGTTTTGGTTGTACATGTATTTGTGGCTCATCATTCCATTATACTACAAACCAGTTTGGTGTATTTTATGTTTTCCAATTTTACCCACACTGAATTTGCTGTTGAACAGTGGTTGTATTTCATGCTCATCTTAAAAATTATTTCATGTCCATTTGTCTTGCATGTTAATATCATGCATTGTTCCCAAACCATACAGTAGAATGTTTTTTGGTTTTTTCATATTAAAAATAAATAAATAAAAATGTAATAAAATAAAATAATAAGAAAAATAAATTACTATAAAAAACATTTCTATAGCATTGGCCTAAAAAGAAGTTAATTACATCAAAGTTTATAAAAATGGTATTTGAGACAGATTGTTTTCTTTTTTACTTAAATTTTACCCTGGTAGAAAATTAAAATGTTTTACACCTTCTTTTACAATTTATTATTACTTGTTTTTCTTTTCTTTTTTGTTTTGACCTGACAATGGGGACTATTGGCCATAGGGACTACTGGCCTTGAGGGTCTACTGGCCTCTCGGGACTAGTGGCTATGGGGACTACTGGCCATTGGGACTATTGGCTATGGGGTCCACTGGCCATGGAGAACTGCCGACATGGACTACTGACCCTGAGGACTACTGGCTATGGGGACTACTGGCCATTGGGACTATTGGCCATATGGACTACTTGCATTGGGGACTACTGGCCATGGGGACTATTGGCAATAGGACTAGCATCATTCACATATTACTTATCCCCAATTTTTACTTTGTTTGTAACCATAGTCACTAGGGAAACGTTTCAGTTTTAATTAGAAAAATCACTCAGATTTTATATTCTATTACTTTGCTGAAGTGTGCATATTGTGTGACCCACCATTTTTAATGTAATAGAAACTCATTATTAGTTGAATGTTACTCTTAGAACCTTGTAATTCTTTTTTAGTTTGTCTCTTTACATACAGTAACTTTATCTTGTCTTTATCTGTAAAATAATTTTTGAATCAGTTTTTATTCTGTCTTTTAATACTAGTGTATAGAATGTAGTAAAATAGTTTCAGTGCAGGTAACTTAGATTTGTTGAAAATTGTCAGAATCATGTAATTTTAATGTCATGATGCATAAATATGGTATGAACATGGGTTTGTATACAGTTATTATGTAAGGCAGGACATGTAAATTTGAATAAAATAGATGTGAAGAATGATACAGACTACCTTAATTCAAGGTGAAATTATAAAAAAGTACATATATTTAGGCATGTTATTACATTATTAAACTTTAAATTTGTAAAAATATAAAAATTACAGGTTTTCATACGAAATGAGTCAGAATCACTTTCTTAGCTATTATGTGTGTGTGACTGAGTTTGTTATTGCCATCATAAGAAATCTCATTTGTTTTGCAAGCATGTGTTAATTATCATACATGCATCTACTTACAGTCAAATTTCGATAACTCAAATTTCAGTAATTCAGACTTCAATTTTTCAAAAACCACAGCTGATTCCTTGATTCCAAACTCGTATACAAACTAGTAATAATTGCTTTCACAAATTTGAATTCTTATCTCGAAAACCTTGCACTAATCCCATCTCAGTTAATGGAGTTTAAACAGCCATAGGGCCTAATTAGTCAGTAGTATGTTTCTCACAATATGAAATGGTACATGTCTATTTCGATTGTGATCTCACTTTGAAATACCTTGAAACTCAAACTATTTCACTAACCCTATCATTTTTGAGTTATCGAAGTTTGACTGTATTTTAATAATTCTTCTAGTGCTGTGATTGAATATTGTAAACACTCAGTAAATGATTTTTTCATCAATTACATGTATCTGCAGTTTGTGCTTTAACTGCATTGTTATAGAAACTAAGTTTGATTTGATGTTTGTTCCTTTCTGAAATATTTAATACGTTACAATTTTTTAACTTCATAATTTTATATTCTATTTATAAAACTAAATTAAATACGAAAGCTAATAATTTTATATTCTGTTTATAAAACTAAGTTAAATACCAAAGCTAATAATTTTATATTTTATTTATGAAACTAAGTTAAATACCAAAGCTAATAATTTTATGTTCTATTTATAAAACAAAAATACCAATTGAAAGCAGTAATTTTCTATTCTGTTTACGAAACAAAAATACGGAAGCTAATAATTTTATATTCTATTTATAAAACAAAAATACCAATTTGAAAGCTAATAATTTTATATAATTTTTTTTTACCAAAGCTAAATACCCCATGTTTAATGTACATTGTATATTTAAAAACAAAATATTTATATTTTGATGTTTTTGGATATGCATGATATGTATCATGATATGATGTGTGTGTATACACTATGACTATTTATATACCGAGTCTATTTTTGTTTTTATTTTTACCAATTTTAGATTGAATTTAAACCACTGTTTATGTGATTCTTTCAGCATTAAAATATATGTTATAATTATATTAAATAACGTATTTATTGATCAAAGTCACTTTATCATTAAACTTAAATGTTCTGTGTATCATCAAATATTTGGAAAATATATATTTTTAAATTTCACTTATTACATAATGTAAATACATTTAAATATTAATTATCAGTTCCTGAGAAAATATCTGAGAAATAACGTCTGTGTTTAATGGCATTTCAGAACATTTTTAAATACTACATGTATACAATTTAAACTATAATGTCTGCTATAATAGTGGTTTGATTATTTTAAAGAAAAGAACTGAGAGAGTTGTTTGTAAACATAGATTTGGATGTTGACTCACAAACCAAGCAAAATTTGAAACTTTTGCTATCATTTAAAAAAGTGAATCCATTGTGTGGATTATATCAAATTTTAAATTAAATATTTACTGGTTATGTATCTGTTTTATTTTACTTTATTGAACCACAGTACAGTGTAATAATAACTTTTGTGCCTCACACAAAGATGGTTTAATATTGTTTTTATTTTTTGCAGAATCCTGTAAAGGGTCTATCAACTCGTTTGTGGAACTCTGCTGTTGGATGTTTCCGCACGTTTCTCACACCATTTCAGCTTGATCAAAATGTGCTACCCAAGATCAAACGCCAGTACACAGCACCATTCAGCATGGATAAGGAATATCTGTAAGTACAGAATTCGAGTTATGTCCAAAATGGTACTTTTGAGAAAAATGAATTTTAAAGGTAAAAGTTTCACGTGAAATCAGAACACTTCTATAATTCAATATTCTTTTCTTTATATGGGCTGCTCTCAGTATGCAAAATGACATGTCCAAGAGCTTTGATTCTGTGCTGAATCTAAGTGGGCCAAAATTGTCAAAATGAACGTAACATTATTGTTTTTTGCATTCAGCCCTCGAGATGTTGATAAAATCTTCAATTAGAAATATCCAAAAATTTGAAATATTTTTTTTTTATATTATTGTTTTTAATTACCAATTTTTAAAGCCAAACAAGGACAATAATTATTTAAATATTGAATAAAAAGATTAGAATCAGCCTATGATTTTTTTTGGATGGGGAGGATGTCCAGAAGAACATAATTATTTTTAGTCCTATCAATTAGAATCATTCTCTCAAAGCAGATAAAAAGTATTTTTATTTGCACAGCAAAGTACATTCTATTTACACTGTATGCAATTTTTGAGAATTATTATCTTTTAAATATTCTTTTATCATACAGATTTGTTTGTTTTAATATTATGTGGTTATTCTTGTTGGTTTTAGGTTTGAAATTCCTGAGAACAAAGAAACAATGTTTTCAAATTCCGTAAGAAGTAGAATTGTGGACTTCATTCTGAAAAGAAAAGCGTTCACAAAAGAAGAACAAAAGGCTTACTCATTTGGTTTGTTTTTAAACTATATAATTTATCAGTTTGAAACATATCACCCGTATCACTTTCTATAGCACCATTTATGCTCTTTTTCTCAAAAATATTTTTTATTATCAAACCAAACAAAATTTTAATAATTTGTAATTTTGATAGTGCCTTTTTATAAAGTTTTCTGTAAAATAAATTATCATACCAGGTCAAATAAATAATTTAACTAATTTAAACATAAAATTCAACACTTTCAATTTAAATTTTAGTTGTACCTGGATAGTAACAAACAGAAATGCTGTTTAGTTCATAGTTAACGAAACTTTTCAAAGTTTTGATCCATGAAGTTCAGATTGATTGCAAACAAAAGATAGTAAACATTTACAGGGGTCGAACTTCATTGTTTGGGGGGCACCAAGTCAATTTTGAGAACACATTGGGGGCACAATGGCAAATGTGAGTTTCCAATGGGGCACGTGGGAAAAAGGACATGGCAGTATTTGCCTTCATTAGAAGTGAAATTTAGAGGGCATAGTGGCAAAGGTACAGGGTGGCACACAAATACCTTAATGCCTTGGTGGAAATTGACTCCTGCATTTATAAGTTGTTAATTTCATTTATTTGTATTTGATATGAAATGTGTGTAATTAGCTTGATGAAATGTGTTGATGTTTTGATGTAGGTTTCAAGAAGATGCTGGCTGATGAGTATTATTCTGCTGCATTTCCACTACACGAGGTGAGATTATAATTCAAAATGCATTTCATATACTTTGAATTCCTTTCAAAGTCAGGGAGCGGGATCTAGCTCAAACGGTAGCGTGTCTGCCTGTGAACTGGTCAGTCATCAGATCGATCCTTCTCAGTGGACACCCATTTGCAGTTAGGGCTATTTTCCGTTCCAACCAGTGGTCCACAACTGGTTTATCAAAGGCTGTGGTATGTGCTGTCCTGTCT
>JAULBS010004229.1:0-11438 GCA_032355785.1 Symmetromphalus regularis | reverse complement strand
AAAACCTATAAGTTACTGTGTGTGTGTGTGTATATATATATATATATATATATATATATATATATATATATACAGAAAAAAGATAATAAAAATATTTAGAAAAAAATCTCTTAGACAAATAAAAACATTGTTCTGAAAATGTTCCTATTATAAATAGCTGCATCAGTATGCTGCACAGTGCAAAAGTTTTGGTATAAAATTATAATAAATTAAATAATGGATAAAATAACATTTAAAAACCTTATTTAATAAGCCTGTCAGAAGCAAAAATTGCATAATACTTTTATGGGTTGCACATCTTTTTCATACTAGGAAACCTACATTATATTTCCTTTTTTTGTAAAGCATTTACAGATTTTGTTAAGCAAACAATGATAATTCAATTATTGCTAAGTTTCATGGTTAAATGCAATAACTTTTAATAAAGTAATAGCTAAGTAACTGATACTGAACATAAAACTGATGTTCTAATTATAAATCGAACTGTTTTCAGAGGTCGAACTTTGATGTTTGGGTAGGCATTGCCATTATTGCCTTGGATTCCTAGGAATCAAGAAGGCACCAAGCCAATTTTAAGACACATCAGGGAAACAATGGCTAATGTGAGTTTCCTATGGTGCAAGTTGGAAAAAAGGGCACAGCAATATTTGTCTTGATTAGAAGTGAAATTGAAAGGGCAGTGTGGTAAATGTCTCAATGCCGTGGTGGAATTCGACTCTTGCATATATGAAAAATCTGACGTGTGTGAATTTTCCACACACAAACGAAACAATTGTTTCCTCAGTTTGAACAGACCTGTATTACCAGTGCACAATTTTGGTGTGGCAGAGAGAGCATCATGTTAATCCAGCAAGACCTATATGTACATGTAAGTTAAGAATTCTAAACAATTTTGCCCGAAAAGTGCTTACTATAAACTTACACTATATGTACATATACTCGCTATATAATACACACTTTGTCTTGAACTGCCATCCATCTAATACAGAAATCTGTCTAAA
The DNA here is from genome assembly GCA_032355785.1 of Symmetromphalus regularis. Lineage (NCBI taxonomy): Eukaryota > Metazoa > Mollusca > Gastropoda > Neomphalida > Neomphalidae > Symmetromphalus > Symmetromphalus regularis. The sequence goes on along the minus strand of JAULBS010004229.1, from coordinate 10,437 downwards.
GCACTTTTATTGCTGGATCCCTAAATGGGTGTAAACACTACAAAACCTTGTTAACACTACAAAACATCACCAATTCTCATTTCTTTCACTATTTCAAACAGTTCTGTACATAAAACACATCTAACATCAGTCCAGAATATTTTGTCAGTCCACCACCCACTCAAATTCAGTTTAATCAGTCTACTGACTATTCGTGTATGCTACATAATTCATGTACTTACCATACTATGCCTTGTGCTCCAGAACCAATTGGGCGGAGATTCTGATATCTTCTGAGAATGGTGAAGGTTGAATCGCCCACCTCCATGGTATAAAACATGTTGGGATGTTTATTCATTACTAATTGCTGAACAGTGACCAAGCATGTGGCCATACGCGTCAGCACAAGTCAGTCAAATGTCTATTCAGTCACCTAATGAGCACTATCTGAAAAAAAACAAAAACAAATGTAAAGAAACAAAAGTTTGTACAATACTTCTGCAAAAATGGGTAAAGCGAGAATTTTTTATGGTCATTCTTCATTATCTCATACATGTTGGTACAGTATTAATATTTTGGTTTAACTTTTGTTCCACACATTATGTAGAATCCATTTTAGTACCTCAAAGATAAGGACTTTTTGCCAAATGTCATATCATTAGCAAATCAAGAGTCTTTCCCTACATCACAGTAATTTGAGGTTTCAGTATATTGTCTTACATATACATAATTTCATAAATACTGGCCTCATATAAGTTGTTCTCAAAATTTGTGGATGGAATGCTATTGTAAAAGCAACCATAAAACTGGTTTGTGGCACTATTTTACAGATGTCAGAACAAATACAAATCGTCATCCTCATAACCTATTTTCATCCTAACTCACTTCTTATTTATTCTTAACAGCTGCTGTAAGCTATAAAAATGCCTAAGTCATTGTGCACTTCCTAACCCACTTGATGATAATGATAATTATTATAATGGTTTATAAATAGTCACTGATGGGTAATTGCAGCAGTTTTTTGCATTTTTCTCAAAACTACAAAAAAATGACTTAGGTTATGAGAGTGATGAAATACATTATACAGTATTCTCAATTTGTTAGAGCTGTCATTACAATGTCATTGTATGAATTTTTCAACGGCTTTTTAAAGGGAAACTAAGATGAGAATATACATGTAGTCTTCAGGAAGACATGAAATGAAGAAGGCCAATGCTAACAATAGTAATATGAAATGCACCACGGTGGCATGTATCTGTCACAGATGATAAAAGGGCACTTAAGTTATAACATTTTAAGAATTCTTTGTAAACCACAAGACTACTGAATATGTTATTGTGACCTTGACATGACACAGAATGTAACTATCATAACAGAACAAATGCAGAAAATGACTTTGTTATATTGTGCATGTGTAGAGAGACTAACTGGCTACATTAAGTCTAACCTAGTACTACAAACAGTACATATAATGATATATTATTGTATATACAATACATGTTATAATGCCAGGGTATAACCACCTATTATAAAGTGCTCAAACATTTAAGTCTGTATCTTGGACATATGCTCGTAACATTAAAACATTTTCACCCATCTTTATTTCTGGTGGTGTATTCAGGGGGAAGCAACTTAGTGCAAGTACTCTCTCTCCCACTACTATGACAAATATCTATTTCCGTATTAATCTGCATCGTCAGGCATGTACTGGTAATATGACAGTCTTCTTTCCTTTACCCCAAAACAGATATTCCCATTTTATATACCTGGGGTAGTTCATTTATAATTATCAACATTCTTCTATTCGTACAAAATGCATGCTGTGTGGGTGAGAAGGGATTTACATTAATAAATAAAATATTGAATTAAATCTTGAAAAACAAAAAATATATATTTTAAGCCTACCAAACAGAGGGCAGGGGGTCTAGAAATGTCTACATTCTGTACGAATATTAAAATTGAGAAAATTGTGGACTATCCTGTATACGCAAATTGAAAGACATTTTCAAATTACCCAAGTGGCCAATTATCCTAATAATGTATGTACTAGTAACTAGCAAACACTGACTATACAAGAAAACAAAGTTGACAGAATGTATGTCAATAAATATGTTATAACAACATGTAGTACCAAGTAGTTTTGATTAAATACAAATACCAAACACCTTTCTTGTACAGGTCTGTATACATTCACATGAATTGACTGTGTTCAGATAGCAAACATGACAACATATGGTTCTAATAGGGCAATTTAATGCTTGTTATACAGGATAATGAGAAGAATTGTTCTATTGTCTCCAATACTGCTTCAGGAACTTTGTGTTATTAATAGTGGGATAGGGTCTTCAAATTGGAAAAAAAAGAATTAACTGCTAGCTAGTAACATGGATTAGTAGCCTACATTTATATACATGTAGCACTATAATAAAAGATACCAGTCAAGGGTTAAAATTTCTTCTGGACCATCAGGTCAGTAATCAATAAAGTCTGCCAGTCCAAATTAAAAGTTACAACTCCATAAATAACACAGGTTTATGTGTAGTTAACTTAAAATATTGACAATAAATGTTGTTTTTAATTATTTGAATCTGTGTAATTCATTGTATCTTATTTAGAACAAGGCGTGAAAATAAACACAAAATCTGTAAAAATATCTCCCAGCTCAAGATGATGTACACCACCCAAAATCAGTCAGGACAGCCAGTGCCAGATTCAGACTTGGTAAGACCCTAAGCCATATAAAAAGATTGTAGGCCCTTGTTAAAGATTACAGTATACACAAAATCAAATTTTAACCCCCAACATCCAAAAATGAAATTTTGGATTGTGAGGTCCTAAGCTGTTACTTATTTAGCTTATAAATGCCTAAATCTGGCACTGCCTATGACAGTGTCAAAAATGTTATGCACAATTGGCTGGAGGCCCCTAGATTTTGAGGCCCTAGGCATCAACCTACCAAGCCTAGAGGTAAACCCAGCACTGAGGACAGGAGTATTTCAAACCCTGCAGGTTTTTTTTTTAAATTATGTACATGTAAGCTCTGATTAAAAGAACAGCAGGGTTAGAGAAGTAAACACTAAAAGGAGAATACTGTCTGACTTAGATATTAAAACTTGTATTAAGTAATCAATTTTTTTTTAAGTGAAGTATCTAATTGAGGAGTCTGCCTGTGAATTGTTCGGTCATCGGATCGATCCTTCTCAGTGGACTCATCTGCAGCTTAGGCTATTTTCTGTTCCAACCAGTGGTCCACAACTGGTTCATCAAAGGCCATGGTATGTGCTATCTTGTCTGTGGGACGGTGCATATAAAAGACCCCTTGTGGCTTATCAGAAAGAGTAGCCCATGTCTGATGACCATATGATTGATGTCCCATAGCCGATGACAAGATAATGTGCTCAAAAGGCGTCATTAAATAAAACAAACTATACTTTACTAAAAAGAGGAAATGTTAATATATGTGGCTACATAATATAGATCAGCTGATTTTATACTACATGTAAACAACAAAGTATGCACACATGTATTCAACTATATATATTTTTATGATTCAAAAATAAATTTTAAAATAATCATAAAGTGATAAACATCTTGGTCTTGTGTGTATGTTTTAAATGAAGACAAATGGAACTGTCTTCTTGAGAAATTTATTAGAAAAACATTTGTGATCACAGACTAATGAAAAATTGTCTAAGCAATTCAATGTATTTTTTGAATAAGGAAACTCTTAAGACATGCATATAAATCATTTGTCTTGGCTGTGTTTGACTTTTGTGAATATATATGAGATAACAGTATTAAAGTTCAAACACATTTATTGGTAAATGTTCAGTAGAATCCTCATTCTACGATCTGAGGTGTTTTTTATTCTCATGCTTACTAGACATGATGCAAATTACAGCTAAACTGCATTGAGATCTTTGATCTAACATCATAAATTTCATAAAATGTATACTTAATGCAGAAAAAGCAATTTTAAGAATTTGGGACATGTTTACATCAAATAATTATCAGTTTAGAATGCAGCCATTTTAACGATAAAGATGTTTAAAAAAAAGTAAATGTAGCAACATACCAATATGTACATTCAAATGCATTCAAACTCCACAGGACAGGAATTAAAAATCACATACCTCAAATTTCAGATGGGTTCTGAATGAGCTACATGTACATACCTACATGTATCAATCTTCAACCCAATAAGCTGTAATTTATTTTTAAACATAATTGTAATTTATTTTTAAACATAATTGTAATTTTCATTCTAATTTGTTCAAAATATTTGTTCACTTGCCTATCAAAAAAAGATGTTTTTTTTTTTTTTTTTAAATTTAATGACACCACTAGAGCACACTGTTTTATTAATCATCGGTCACTGGATGTCAAACATTTCACACATAGACTTCAGAGGAAATGCACTACATTTTTCAATTAGCGGCAAGGGATTTTTTAATATACACTTTCTCACAGACAGGGGAGCGGGACGTAGCTCAAACAGTAGCATGTCAGCCTGTGAAGCGATCGGTCGTAGGATCAATCCTCAGTGGACCCAATTGCAGTTTGGGCTATTTTCCGTTCCAACCAGTGGTCCAAAACTGGTTAATCCTGTGGTATATTCTGTCCTGTCTGTGGGATGGTGGGTTTCCTCTAAAATAAATATGTCAGAATGACCATATGATTGACGACCAATAGCCGATGACAAGATAAAAATCAATGTGCTCTAGAGGCATTGTTAAACTTTACTTTACCCACAGACAGGATGGCACATACCATGGCTTTTGATACACCAGTTGTGGGACACTGGTTGGGATGGGAAAAAAACAATCAGAGAATTAGTTCACCAGCACTTTCCTTACATTCTTTCTTGCTACCACTATATTCTTCCAATCTTCTCCACTGCATCTTGGATTATATTTTATTCAAAAATGCTCGTCTTTTTTACTGAGAACTTAATTATTTAATAATGTGCAATTTAGATATACACAGAGTGAAACCCCACCATTGAGATCACCAATGAGACTTAATAGTGTGGTTGTCCCATTACTGGATTACTATCATTTCCTATTATATACAATTATAGAAAATAAATGTATAGCAAATATCATTCATTTGAAGTAATGGCAATACTTTAATGACAACGTGAACACAGAATATAATTTTTTGAACTTTTTTTGTTGTCCCAGGTGAATCTCTGCTATTTCAAAACAGAGAATATTGGTCCAATCAGATGAAAAGCCTGTCTATTGTTGATTGTCCGGAAGACCAATTGACATGAACAGTTTGATTCTCACATTCATTTTGTGCTTTCTGCAGCTATCCTGGAGCCCCATCAATCTCTTTTCTCCTCACTCAAAATACACAAACTGTGTTAAATAACCCTTCCTCAGACTGTAGGATTTCAGATTTCATGGGAAACACATCTTGGGTTCCATGCCTGGCACTCATGGGAACCCATGGGTAACTGTTTTTCGCTTCAGTAAAATTGGTGATGGGTACCAATCTTGGTGATGTTGTTCTCCTCGTCTGTTTCCACCAGAAAATCCTCACTAAATTGCCATTTTTGGAATGTTTTCAATGTTACAGTTGCCGATTTTTTTTTCTTCAGTGCAGATGCGATGATTATTTGCTCTAAACCGTGCTCAAAACAAATCGTCTGCATTTACTACGCTCGCACCAACTTGACAGTTCGACCCAGAATGCTTTGCGCTTGGAGGTAACAATATGGCGAATGAACAACGTAGGCCTAAAACAGAACTGAACGATGTTTCTAAAACTTTTTTTTTATTATTGCCTTGCGTTTGGTACATGTAGTGGAGTAAATTAATGTAATCGATTGTTGACTTGAACTGTTAGGTTTTTGTGTTTTTGTCGTAAATACTTAATTAATATTATGGGAAACAAAATTTCGGTTCCGAAGTTTCCCCAGCACGGTAACGACACGTTACCGGTAAAGATCGTTACCGTGATATCCTGCAGCCTGATGTATATGTGTCTTGTGTGTTAAAGAAACCACGTACATCATTTCTCAAGTACGTACTCTATAAATATATGTAAATTCAAACTAAATAAGAAGAAATTGGGTGAGACGAGCTGCATTGTTTGGGGGGTTTGGAGGGTGGAGGGTGGGGGTTGTTTAACGACACCACTATAGCACACTGAATTATTAATCATTGACTATTGGATGTCAAACATTGGTAATTTTGACAAATAGTAAAAATGTTGCCAGCCTGCAACAGGTTTTGAACCACTGTCTTCAGCTTGAGAGTCTGATGTCCTACAACTGGACCAATGATGCTCACAGAAACATACTGTCAACACTGGTAAAAAGTAAAGTTTGTTTTATTTAACGACACCTCTAGAACACATTGATTTTTATCTTATCATCGGCTATTGTACGTCAATCAAGTGGTCATTCAGACATATTTCTTTACGTGAAACCCACTGCTGTCACATAGGCTACTCTTTCTGATAAGCAGCAAGGGGTCTTTTGTATGCACTTTCCCACAGACAGGACAGCATATACCACGACCCGTGATGAACCAGTTGTGGGTTGTAACGGAAAATAGCCCAAACTGCAAATGGGTCTACTGAGAAGGATCGATCCGATGACTGTCTACATCACAGGTGGACACGCTACCACTTTAGCTACATTCTGCTACCATCAACACTGGCTGCCACTTCTCTGAATCGCTCTATTCCTCACAATGATGACTCATACAAGTTAAGATACGAAAACGTAGGACTAGATTTTATTAACACAAAAGCGAAAACTGCAAAATTCTTTTCATGAACAGCATGTTCACAATACCGATGATACCAGAGTGAACATTATAACGATGACTCACTCAACAAACTAAATAGCATTTTTCTTCTTTGGGCCAAATGTTACATTAATTACCATAGTGATGGTAAGTTTTGCTAACTGCTACAACTGCCTGTGGCTATTTGATGGAAGGTATTGTGGCCGACAGACGAAAGTCACTACAATACAAGAGTCTGCTTGTTGTGGTATTGATTAGACTGCGAAGGATGCACGGGCACTTTCCGACTGGCTGCAAAAAATAAACACAGGCCAGTGTTTTTATGAATACATGCACCATTTGATAAATATTTCACAGACAGTGTGAATGCATATTTCACTCTGGAGCGGGATCTAGCTCAAACGGTAGCGAGTCTGCCTGTGAACCGGTCGGTCGTCGGATCGATCCTTTTCAGTGGATCCATTTGCAGTTTGGGCTATTTTCCATTCCAAGCAGTGATCCACAACTGGTTTATCAAAGGCTGCGGTATGTGCTGTCCTGTCTATGGGACGGTGCATATAAAAGATCCCTTGCTTCTTATCAGAAGGAGTAGCCTACATGGCAGCAGCGGGTTTCCTCTAAAGACATATGTCAGAATGACCAAATGTATGACGTCCAATAGCCGATGATCAGATAAAAATCAATGTGCTCTAGAGGCATCGTTAAATAAAACAAAACTTTTGCATATTTCACTGAGTGTGAAAGTAAATCTGTAATATAAAGATCTAAAGGCATCAATAAGTGAATATTGGCTCCAGTGGAGCAGTGGTTAAGTTGTTAGACTCATGGTTGGAAGTTACTGGGATCAAATCTCAGAGGGTCAATGCATATTTCTCAAAGAATGAAAGTAAATATTTCACAGAGTGTGAATGCATATTTCGCACAGTGTGAAAGTAAATATTTCACACAGTATGAATGCATATTTCACATAGTGTGAAAGTAAATATTTCAGACAGTATGAATGCATATTTCACATAGTGTGAAAGTAAATATTTCACACAGTATGAATGCATATTTCGCACAGTGTGAAAGTAAATATTTCAGACAGTAGGAAAGCATATTTCACATAGTGTGAAAGTAAATATTTCAGACAGTATGAAAGCATATTTCACAGTGTGAAAGTAAATATTTCAGACAGTATGAAAGCATATTTCACATAGTGTGAAAGTAAATATTTCAGACAGTATGAAAGCATATTTCACATAGTGTGAAAGTAAATACAATGTATTTCAGACAGTATAAATGCATATTTCACATAGTGTGAAAGTAAATATTTCAGACAGTATGAAAGCATATTTCACATAGTGTGAAAGTAGACAGTATGAAAGCATATTTCACATAGTGTGAAAGTAAATATTTCAGACAATATGAAAGCATATTTCACATAGTGTGAAAGTAAATATTTCAGACAGTATGAATGTATATTTCACAGTTTGAAAGTCAATTTATGACATAACCAAAGGCATTAATTAGTGAACACTGGCTTAGTGGTGCAGTGGTTAAGTTATCAGACCCATGGCTGGTAGGTACTGGGATCAAATCTCAGTTAAGGAATAGGATATTTAATCTTAATACTAGATCCAATCTAGTGTTCCACAGGGCTCAATGGGTAGGTGCATGCTACTTCCACCAATCAGTCGTCCAGAACTTGTTTATCAAAGGCCATGGTATGTGCTATCTTGTCAGTGAGAAAGCACATAAAAAGGATCCCTTGCTGCTAATTGAAAACAATAGCCTATGTGGCAGTAGTAATGTGGACCAAATTAAAGACAGTTTGGACTGTAGCACTTCATTTGTGGTTTACTGCTTGACTTGCATAAATTGTAGAATGTAATACATGTATATAGGACAAACCACTCAACAATTTAGTACCCATCTCAACAATCACAGACACAATATTTTATACAATAAACAATCCAAAGCACCCCATGTGGCATCTCATTTTAACAAAGCAGGACACATTTATAATTGCACTGTACTGCAGAAAATTGTTAATCTGGACAAAACTAAATTGAACATTGCAGAAGCACTCTGGATGCACCTGTTGAACACTACATGTATGTGGCCTGATGGGCTCAATAAGTATGACCCAAGCAATAACTGATATTGTCTTTGTTATTCCATCCTGTGATTACAGTACTAAAGTACTTGCTTTTTATCTGAACTGTTTTAACTCTACCTATTTTACTGCTCCTCTCCTGTTTTAAGACAGAGACCCCCATTTTTAAACTTCAAAGACTATGAATGGCAAAGCACAACATGTCTGTAATGTAATAGCCACTGAATAAATAATGTTCTGAGGCATCGTTAAACAAACAATCCTTTTCAATAAGTGAACACTAACAAATCATCAGTAGTGTGCCCAGGACAGTGTGCTTGAATATTAATTGGATATAAGCACGAAAATAAATACAACCACCACTAACAAATCACCTCAAACACGATACTACATGTATTATATTATGTAGGATCTTTCCCACAGACAGGATAGCACACACCACGGCCTTTTATAAACCAGTTGTGGACCACTTGTCAGTACAAGTGATGGACTCCTACCCAATGAGTCTTGCAGAATATTAACAATGGTTTGGAGCCGGTATCGACAATTAAAATTTCATGCCTTGACTAGAGATTTCATCCGAAAACCTACCAGCCGTGATTCTGACAGTTTCACCACCGCACCACAATGGCGGGACAATAATAGTAATAAATGCTAATTAAGAAAAAAAAATCTTTTATTTAATGACGCCTCTAGAGCATACTGATTTTAATCTTATCATCAGCTATTTGATATCAGACATCTTTAAAGGAAACTCACATAGGCTACTCTTTCTGACAAGCAGCAAGGAGTCTTTTATATGCACCTTCCCACAGCCATTTGATGTTGACTAACCAGTTTGTTTTTTATTTAACGACGTCTCTAGAGCACACTGATTTTTATCTTATCATCTGCTATTGGACGTCATACATATGGTCATTCTGACACATTTTTTTGAGGAAATCTGCTGTAGCCACATAGGCTACTCTTTCCAATAACAAGCAAGGAGTCTTTTATATGCACCTTCCAAGACAGGATAGCATATACCATGGCCTTTGATGAACCAGTTGTGAACCACTGGTTGGAATAGAAAACAGTGCTAATTAAGAAATGTGTTGGGCTATTAAACAGAATCTTGTGTTACCGACCGGTATCACTAAATGAAGACAAATGGGTTTAGTAAACACTAGGGATACAAATAAACATACAAGACATCTTAACCATCAAGAAATGCCTCTTGGTCTTCAAACGTGAGCTTGGTACACTAAACCAGAGAATACAAAATACCCTTATGTGCCGAACGGCAGACGGTGCACCAAGCAATACAAGTATAGATATTGATTGTTACTGGAGTGCCGTCCACCCAATCCATGCTGCAGTAGACATCTATGTTTATGCAGCCCACGTTGCAGTATTCCAGCTCTGCACGATGACACCCTACCTCCTGAGTGACATCTACATCTAATCAAGTCACAAAAAAGTAGTTTGTTTTATTTAATGACGCCTCTAGAGCACATTGATTTTTAATCTTATCAGCGGCTAATGGACGTCAATCATATGGTCATTCTGACATATGTATTTAGAGGAAACCCGCTGCCGCCACATTGGCTACTCTTTCCG
>JAULBS010004218.1:0-11439 GCA_032355785.1 Symmetromphalus regularis | reverse complement strand
GTAAAGTTTGTTTTATTTAACGACGCCTCTAGAGCACATTGATTTTTATCTTATCATCGGCTATTGGACGTCAATAACTTGGCATTCTGACATATTTATTTAGAGGAAGCCCGCTACCGCCACATTGGCTACTCTTTCTGATAAGGAGCAACGGGTATTTTTATATGCACCATCGCACAGACAGGACAACATATACCACGGCCTTTTATGAACCAGTTGTGGACCACTGGTTGGAACGGAAAATAGCCCAAACTGCAAATGGGTCCATTACGAAGGATCGATAATAATAATAGTATAATGATCAAATAATAATAAATAAAAAATGTACAAAAATGTAAATAAATAAAATAAAACGAAAAACAAAATGCTTCACAAATGTTAAAAGAGTACAAAGAGGTCCATGATTACCTGGCAACAGACGACATCATTAATGACACTCTGATGAAAACTATTTTTAAAACGTGAACGTGGTTTCTTGTCACGAAATGAGATTTAAAAGACAAATTTCAGCAATTTGTTTGATGCATGGTTAATACCGCCTTTAGAGCGTGATGCAAAATTGCAAATTATAGCATGTACTGTTACAGGAAAACTCTATTTAGATTTAAAATAGCGTCATCAATGTTGCTCTTTTTATTTTTTAAAATGCATTTATTTATTTATTGATTTATTCATTATTATTATTATTATTATCATAGTAATTATAATTATGCTGTTGTTGTTGTGCCGAACTTCCCTATACTAGTATTATAATTTATAAATAACTACATATTATATACGCCCCACACCCGCACCTCTCTCTCCACTAAAACAATTCTTTAAAACTAATAATAAACCTTTTCCATCTTTGAATAACGGTAGATTAATTGTTCAAAAGAAAAAAAGAAAAATGTCGGCTTCTTTCTCTAAGGAGGGTCGGGTTTCTGTAAACACAAATTCCACGCCCTTTTGAAAACAAACAAACAAACAAACAGTGGAAAGAAAGGCGACTGCATCCGTCGATGATTTCTCAGATTTCTAGACGAGGTTTTAATGATGATAATATGATGACGATGCGTTTTTTTGTAGATGTTTAAAGCAATCGTTCTCCTCTCCATTCGTCACGGCTGTACAAGTTTTGTTTATTCTGTCAGAGAGAAGAGGCTCGCTGAATGATGTCTATCTATGCCATCATTGGTGGGAAGAAACAATTAATAACTCATACAGAGAGTGAAAGACTTTACGTCAGACAACGTGATAAACGTTCATTGTATTGCGTCGACAGTGATAGATTGATAGTCATACGTACTTTAAATATGTAGACAAGTATAGACACGTCGTTAATCATGGCGGCCTGGTAGGAAATCTTGCACCTGTTCTTGTAGTCAAAGAATTGTTTTACCCTTCATTATGCAATAGTAAATCTTTCTTTCTTTCATTATTATTATTAATTATTATTATTATTATTATTATTATTGTTGTTTTTATCATTATATGGTTTGTTTTGTTTAACGACACCATTAGAGCACATTGATTTATTAATCATCGGCTATTGGATATCAAATATTTGGGTTATTTTGACACGTAATCAAAGAGTGAGCCAGACTGCAACGGGTTTTGAACCACTGTCATCAGCTTGAGAGTCCGATGCTCTGTTATTATTATTATTATTATCATCATCATAATCATCATAATCATCATTATTATCATAATTACCATTATTATTATTGTTATTATTATTATTATTATTATTATTTTTCTTTTTCTTTTTTTCTTTGCAGTTTGTTTTCTGGGCCAATGCGACCTTCTTTTCTCATTTTCTCTCTATTAACAGTTAAAGTAATTTACCCTGAATCTGAAACACATATGTTGTATGTTTGTCTTTAATCACGCATTATAAGTCTTATATTTGTAAAACATCATAAATTCCTAGTGTTCTCTGTTGTGTAATAATAACTTTTCCTAGTAAATATAGCGTGATGTAGATCAAACGGTAGCGTGTCCGCCTGTGAACCGGTCGGTTGTCGGATCGGTCCTTCTCAGTGGACTCATCTGCAGTTCGGGCTATTTTCCGTTCCAACCAGTGATTCACAACTGGTTTATCAAAGGTCGTGGTATGTGCTGTCCTGTCTATGGGACTGTGCATATAAAAGAACCCTTGCTGCTTATTGGAAATAGTAGCCTATGTGGCGGCAGCGTGTTTTCTCTAAATACATGTCAGAATGACCATATGATTGACGTCCAATAGCCGATGATAAGATACAAATCAATGTGGTCTAGAGGCGTCGTTAAATAAAACAAACTTTACGTTTTTAGGCACTTTACCTTTATAATACATGTATTCGTGATCAATCTGTCGCGTTATGTTGTGGAATCTTATTTCGTGTGCTTTAATTTCAGGTTTCCCTTTCTTGTATAATAATAAGTATTTCACACTTGATTATATTAATAAAGCACTATTGTCACTAGTAGTATACATCACAGTTATTTTGCTTTCTTTTTGTTATACGCCACTTTTAATTAATTTGTTTATTACTTTAATTCATACATACGATAGTGATTTCCTCCATTTTGAAGAAACACAATTTTGTGTTGCATGCAAAAAATATGTTTACGTATTGCAACAAGAAAATTGTACAGTGTCACGTCCTCCATAATGTTATAGAATAGAAGTTCTCGAAACTGCTACGCAATTAGAAAGTTTGAAGAATAAAACGATTAAAATTGTATGGGTAATAAACAGAATATCAAACTTGTTACCACTTATTATCAAATTTATGTCCCTCGTGAAATAAGTTCCCGTTGTCACTCACTATAGCTCATGACAAAGAAAAATGAATTCACTCGGGACATAAATTTGATAATAAATGCAACTCATAATTTTAATATCCTCCATATATTCACCAATTAGAAAGGCATTGTAATTACAAATGTGTTTTTGAATGCATTATCAATATTACGCTTACTTAAATTTCATGCTAAGAATATGCAGGTCCTTTTAACTACATGATTTTTAAAGAGATTAAAATTGGATTTTATATGAGAAAGTTCTGTCATAGACATTGATTTTCCAAAAACATTCATAGCGTATTGTTTTCGTATAACAGGCTTTAATTTAAATATATATACAGTCAAACCTGTCTTAAGCAGCCACCCAAGCAGGTAAGAAAACGTGGCCTCTTAAACGAGGTGGCTGCTTAATACAGGTTAAATTATACTAAAAGCTGAATTGGGAGAAAATAAAGGTGGCTTTTTAAGACAGGTGGCTGCTTAATACAGGTTAAATTACACTAAATTAGCTGATTTGGGAGAAAATAAAGGTGGCTATTTAAGACAGGTGTCTGCTTAATACAGGTGGTGGCATGGGCAGGTTTGAATGTATATACATATTTGCTTATTATTATTATTTTTGGAGGTGGGGGGGGGGTGTGGGATAGGATTATAAATCCACTTTTATTTTATTAAACAAGATTCTTCCTTCATGTTTTCTTTTATATTTTATGTGAAAAGCGGATGATTAAATTTCATTTATAGTGTCCATAAAAGCCAGATCAGATACTCCCTGCATGCTAAATATTAACATATCTCGGTTATGCCAGTATTTTATGCATTCTCGTTTGTCGACATTTGTGGAGCAGCACATTTAATTATCAAAAATCTAATGAATATTTCCAGGTGATTAATCGAGAATAGGAAGCACGGTTATAAAACCGACATCAAGTAGCCCTGTATCGATACTGCAGAATTACGAAATGCCGAGATTAAGAATCACGGTTGTAAAATATACACCGAGTAATCTCAATTTGAAAATGCAGGTTTTCCATTCCAGTGGAATGGGTTATAGTGTTGTTGTGCTTTGAAGTGTAACGTTCAGCTGTAAAGTTAATTTAGTAGGTGCATAAAATTGGACATGTTGGTTAGGTTTCCATAATCATTCCTTAGACCCCTTCACCATCTCCCATCACAAAAAAAATAAAATAAAAAAAGCCCTCCTTTTAGAACACGAATCCAACGATATGATTAAACGTTTAAAAGATGAGGTAAAAACTACAAGATCTTATATAACAGCTAAACGTATGATATGTTGATCTTTTGTCAATTACTTTGAGGGTGATTCATGAGTACAAAGGGTTACGGGTTTGTTTATAATCCCTGGGTCTCTATACAAATACTCTTTCTTTATAAATTGTAAATACGTTCAAGAATGTAAAGTTAATTTTGAGCCTCATTGGTCCAGTGGAAAAAGATCGGACTCGCAAGCTGAAGACCATGGTTCAAAACCTGTTGGAGGCTGGCTCACACTTGGCTATATACCCAAATGTTTGACATCCAATAGCCGGTGATTAATAAATCAGTGTTATCTAGTGGTGTCGTTAAAAAAAGAGTTAACGGTAATTTTGAAATTGCAGGCTAACACAGTAATGATAGGATCCACCGATGTGGCAGGATACTTTCACTTTTAGGACACCAGCTTTCATCACTGTCTGCGTGATTCTCAGGTGCAGGCCCCCACTAATTACCTTAACTACCTATGGATTCTATTTTGTACCAAGATAATTTGGTACATTGAACTTTTCTTATCAACGTTATGTTGACAGTGGCTCATGAGTTGGACCATTCACAACATTGCTTTCGTCTTTTGACACTGTATTTAGCAAATATATGGTTTTGATTAAAACAATTTGGTCATCAAGATTTCAGAACATCTTCGGTAACATATGTTCTAAATATTCCTACGCTTGCATCGGAACATTAAACTTTTTGGACCAACGTTATGTTGACAGTATTACACGAATTAAAACATTCACGACATTTATTTCACCTTTAGACTGTCTTGAGTAGATATGCGGTATGTTGACAACATTTCATGAGTTAAACCATTTACAACATTGCTTTAATCTTTTGACTTTTAAGTAGAGATACGGTTTTGATTAAGACAATTTGGTCATTAAGATTTCAGAACATCTACTGTAACGTTTGTTCTAAATAATTCTGCACTTACACTGAAACATTATACTTTTCGGATCAACGGTATGTTGACAGCATTTCATGAGTTAAAACATGCACAACTTTGCTTTCGCCTCGACCATATCTTTAGTAGAGATGCGGCTTTGATTAAACACTTTGACCATTAAGATTTCTGATCATCTACTGTAACATAAGTTCTAATAGTTCTGCCCTTGCATCGGAACACTATTCCTTTCGAATCAACGTTACGTTTACAGTATTTCATGAGTTAAAACATTCAAGACATTGCTTTCCCCTTTTGACTCTGTCTTCAGTAGAGATGGGGTTTCGATTAAAACATTTTGGTCGTTATGATTTCAGAACATCTACTGTAATATTTGATCTAAATAGTCCTGCCCTTGCGTCATTTTATTTGTAATGGAAACCAATAAAGTAACACAAACGACAAATGAATCATCCATCAAGTGTAGAAATAAATCTTGGAATTGTTTACATTAATAGAGCTGATCCCTCTCAAGCGCAGTGATGGCGTTCTCGTCAGTACATTATGCCGTCTCAAGGGTCTCACTAATGACTTTTCTTAGTGCTACCTGGCTTGCAACATTAATGGGAGATCACGCTATACTGGTGACGGAACTGGCGGGGATGGCAGCTAATACTGATATCAAGTGAGATGGATTGGAACATGGCAGAGAATGTATGATGAATTAATCCTCAAATTACCTATGTGCCTTGCGTCATTAGTCATCGCGCCTCGCCAGTAGCTTTAACACGAACAGGCAATTCTGCTGAGGAAGTCTGCAATATCGCCCAATTAGCTACGCTCAAACCAACGTACAAAACTCCCATGGGATCTGCAGAACGGCGAATGTAGGAAAGACATGGTTATGAAATAATGTGATATGTATTGTTTGTTTGGTTTTGTTATTATTATTTTTTTTTTGTTGGGCAATGTACATAAGGAGACATGTCGTCTTACGGATGTTATTTTAAGGATGTTTGCAATATCAGGAACAGTTCTATGTTTCAATGCTAGCTACCAAAACGTTTGTGTTATTTGGCTACAGAATTGTGCATTGTTGTTGGATGTAAAGCATGTCCTGTTCAGGATGTTTGTAATATCTCCCTTTTACTGCGTGTTATGTCTGTAGTATAGGTCGAATACATCATTATTCATCACACCTCACAGGTATTCTGTTTAGAATTATTTGGCTATAGAATTGTGTGTTATTGGATCTGAAGCATATCCTCTTCAAAATGTTTGCAATATCTCCCCTGTATTATGTGTTTTGTCTGTAGTATAGGTAAAATGTACTATTATTCATCACCTCACATGTATTCTGTTTAGAATGGTTACATTTCCCAATTACCTGCCCTCGGACCAATAATATTACACTGTAACAAGTGGTCCCTACTTGATTAATAAATGGTAGAATGTTCTAGTCTGTAAATAGGAAAGTGAACTTATTTTCGTGCTTATATTCAATTAAGGTTCAAGCACGCTGTCCTTGACACATAACTCAGCTTCCTATAATGTCTGTCCAGGACAGAGGTTAGTGTTAATAAGGAAACAAAACCTACAGCCGACACACTAATGCCGTTACTCTTAACGAAATGGATCTTTTATATGCAGTATCCCACAGAGAGGATAGCCACTGGTCGGAGTAAATAGCTAACACATTGAGACTTGAGTTGTATTATGTAGCTTGGTGGATACTAAGATTAAACATTTCATGCTTTCACTAATATTCGATCCCAGTACGTACTAGCCTGTCCGATAATATAACAACACTACCACAGGTATTTGGTCAGGCGTTTGGCAGGGCAGGGCAGGGCATGGCAGGGCAGGGCAGGGCAGGGCAGGGCAGGGCAGGGCAGGGCATATACTTGCATCCATCCCGAGCAGGAAGATGAATGTGTTAGTTACACAGAGTGTACAAATCTAATCTCACTGCACTTTGATGTTTAGCATGTTTCTCTGACTGTGCGCCAATTGACAAATTAAGTTTTACTTTCTCTCTATTTCTGCCTCATATCGCGCTCACACAAAGTGTGAAAGCCATCACGGGTTATGCCGGTGCTACATTAAATATTTATCGTAATTGTTTTATTCACGCGTATATTGACTCGCTGACTCGCTTTTACTACGAGCTCCAAAGGCGTCGTTAAATAAAACAAACTTTACGCTTTTATTACGAATTGTAGAGTTTTAACGAATCGTAGAGTTTTAATTTGTTTTCCTTACCTTATTAAGCATTTCGCGGATTTATTTCAAATATTTAATGTTGGGAATAATTAGATAATTGTCAATCTAAAGAAGTATTGAGGCGTAGCGCATGAGAGGTGGACCTTCGTCTGAGCTGTGGTGGATCGAACCTAATTAAACAAACCCTTTATTTGTTTCATCAGCGAACTACATTATTTTTATTATTATAAACATTAAAACTTTATTTATTAATTAATTAATTAATTTTAATTTTTAATTTTGTTTTTATTATTATTATTATTATTTGTAACTTTGTAGATAACTCTTATCGCATTCGGCACTGGTGCTATAAATCGTATATGTCTATACTGGAGAACATATAACAGACACGTTTCTGCTAATATATATATATGGGGTGGTGGTGATTTTCGACGTGCTTCCATCAGAACATTGTTCAAGAATGTCTGTCAAGGGCACAATTTCTGATGTTTTCGTGTTCAGTACAAAACTGGAAGGGTTTGCTAATGGACAAACAGCTGCTAATTGGTTGGTTGTGTTTAATTTCGTGCTTATATCCAATTAAGGTTCAAGCACGCTGTGCTGTTTGTCCAGGGCAGAGGTTAGTGTTAATAGGAGAAACGAAATCCGCTGCCGCCACATTAATGCGGCTACTCTTATCGATAAACAGCAAGGGATCTTTTATACACACTATCCCACATACAGAATAACACATACCACGGCCTTTGTTAAACCAGTTGTGGACCACTGGTCGGTGTAAGTGGTATACACCTACCCACTCAGCCCATCACAGCACTCAATCTGGGTTGGAGATAACGCAGAAATTAAAAATCCCCTGCCTCGACTGAGATTTGATCCCAGTACCTACCAGCCACGAGTCATATAGTTTAACAACTGCGCCACGGAGGCCGGTAGCTGCTAATTAAAGAATGTGCCGAGGTAGGTTAAACATGCATTACTCTTTTATATGGCAATGTCGATATAAAAGACGCCTTGCAGCTATAAAGAGTAGTCTGTGTGGCGGTAACAGATGTTTCTTCTGTGATCCACGTATAACACATACTGAGTATTTGGCACGTAAGTATGTTTGTCTTAAAAACCGCTGAGAATCTAATGAGCTAGTGATGTTATTAAACTTATTTTCAAATCACGCTCATTTATCTGAAATCCCCATGATGAACTCCTATAACGTCTATGGTGAGAATCTCAAGAATTTACCTGGTGAATAATTAACTGGGGAAAGGTGGCAATCTGCTGATACCTATCACCGACACGCACATTATTACGGTATTAAGCTGTTATTTAATTTCCTCCATTTTGATTGCTTTCACACCTGCGTGATAAAAAAACATGTTCTTTTCATTATTTCCAACTAATCTTAATAGAAGATAACATATATCTGTTAGATGATACAACATGAACAAAACCGTACCTAGGCACAATATAGAGCACAAGGAAAGTATAGAGAAAAGCATGAACAAGGAAAGTTTGTTTTATTTAACGACGCCTCTAGAGCATATTGATTTTTATCTTATCATCGACTATTGGACCTCATACATATTGTCATTCTGACATACTACTCTTTGCGATAAGCAGCAAGGGGTCTTTTATGTGCATTTTCCCACAGACAGGATAGCACATATGACGGTCTTTGATGATTCAGTTGTGGACCTCTGGTTGGAACTGAAAATAGCCCAAACTGCTTATAAACAGGAACACTAATCCACAAGTGATATGAACAAAACCGTACCTCGGCACGAGACAGAGTTCAAAGAACGATAGACAAAAGCATGAAGATCTGTTCTGACGAATCACTGAATTAGGCGGGATTTTAATGCTTAGTCAAATACATTAGTGCTGCTATGAGATGTAGATGTAAAATGGATATGTCCTATTTTCCCGATTTATTTGGCATACATAAATGTGTATTAGCTAATTCAAATGATGAAAAGGTTATTAGCTAATTCAAATGATGAAAAGGTTATTGCCATTAAAATGGTATTTCTGCACACAAAAGTCCAAGTGATGTTAATATTGTAAACGACAAGAAATGCAAATTATGTACGTTATTATTATTATTATTATTATTATTATTATTAATGAGCGGAATGTAGCTCAAACCGTAGCGTGTCCGCCTGTGAGTCGGTCGGTCGTCGGATCGGTCCTTCTCAGTGGATCCATTCATTGTCTGGGCTATTTTCCGTTCTAACCAGTGGTCCACAACTGGTTCATCAAAGGCCGTGGTATTTGCTATCCTGTCTGTGGGACGGTGCATATAAAAGAGTAGCCTATGTAGCGCCAGCTGGTTTCCTTTAAATAAATATGTCAGAATGACCATATGATTGACGTCCAATAGCCAATGACAAATCAATGTGCTCTATGAGCGTCGTTAAATAAAATAAATTTTACTTATAATTATCATTATTATATTATCATCATTATTATTGTTGTGTTTTTGTAGTTGTTGTTGTTGTTACTGTTAAGAAAAGCGAAGAGAAGGGAACAATAAACCTTGATTTATGTACAGGCCTTTTTAAATTTATTTTAAATCCTCATAAATGATTTATAGCACACACATAGATGTTTAATCACACATAAATGTCCTTATCCATCGTAATAGCGATACGTTGTATTTAATTTATTTTTAAATTACTACTTAATATGCGATAATGCTACTGCACACATATCTTTTAGTGCATGTATTCTGGGGGCAATTTCATTAACCCCAGCATGTAACTCATCTATTTACAAAACTAATTTCATTTATACAGATAACTCATTGTAAAATGTGGGACAGGATGCTCTTCAGTCAGTAGAGCGTTCTCCTGGTGTGCTTTGGTCATAGGGTTGAACCCCTCGGAGGGTTCATTCTTGGATTAGGGTAGTTTACGTCCAAAACAATGCACCACGACCGGTATACCAAAAGCTGTAGAATGTGCTGTCACGTCTGTGGAAATATAAACGATTCCTTGCTGATTATGAAACAAATGTAGCAATTTTCTTATAATTATTATACCACAGTCATAAGTACGCTGCGACTGATTTCGTTCTTGTCACAACCCAAGACCATCCATGATCACTGGTGACTTGTCGCACGATTGTTCTACGACTGTCCGCGATCTGCAGTCACCAACGATCGTACATTTTCGCCAGTTGTCGTATCTCTCAGTGTGACTGGGGCATTGCACGTCAAAATTACCAAGTTAATCGGTGATTAATGAATCAATTTGCTCTAGTAGAGTGTTGTTGTTGTTTTTTTGTTAGTTTTTTTTTCTTTTGGGTGCTCGGGTATACTGCTCATCGGATGATGCAAACTAAAATCAGAATAGAAATAGGTATTTGATGAGGAAGCATTCAGTATCATCAGCACTGCATAATACTTGCATTGGATCAACCAACACTTTAAGTATTAAATTCCAGTACCGTTTGTATCGCCTAACCAATTGCACAGCTGGCTTCTATATATTTATTATTTAATACCATCAGGTTTTGTTTGCAATTCATTACGAATCAACATTATAAAGAAATAATATGCAGATCAATACAAATGAAGTATATGATATTAGTTTCATCAACTTCTATCCAAAACAACAAATATTTATGTTTATTGTCAACATGAATTAATTATTATCAGTAAACACAACATGACACAAAACGTGTTTTATTTTATAATGAAAATGTTTATTGTCACACGTACACGCACAAGTATAGACGTGTTCACTAAAGATTACTGTTTCTTTCCCATCACCTAGACAAAAACAGCCAGATTAGACTTGCAAGAGATAATATTTGTTTAGCAGCTGTTAAAAACTCGTTAAAACCATATCATCCACACATAATTATATTGTGTATAATGTGACACAAGTATCATCATCGTCCTCTTCCTCCTCACCATCATCGTCATCATTACCATCATCGTCGTCAATACCATCATCACCATCATCATCGTCGCCACCATCATTATCATCGTCAAAACTATTGTCACCTTCATCATCGTCACTATCATCATCGTCAAAACTAAAATCATCATCGTCACCATCATCACCATCATCGTCACCATCATTATCGTCGTCATCATCATCGTCATATCATCATCGTCATCATCATCTCCACCATCATCATCATTATCACTATCATTGTTTTCGTTGTTATTATCATCATCATCAAACTATTCATTATCTAAATTATAAACGTCGTCATCATCATCGTCATATCATCATCGTCATCATCATCTCCACCATCATCATCATTATCACTATCATTGTTTT
>JAULBS010004207.1:0-11440 GCA_032355785.1 Symmetromphalus regularis | reverse complement strand
TGAAATTATAGTGTCCAGTAATTTAAAATCTTTTAGTAATAAACCACACAAATACAACCACTCACTTACAAAGTTTAGAGTGTCCAATAATTTAACATATTTTAGTAATAAACCACACAAATACAACCACTCACTTACAAATTTTAAAGTAATATTAAACCATACTCCCACGGACCCTTGACCTAATTAATTTCCAAACATAGAATTAATTTTAAATATAAATATTTGATTTCTCCATTACTTCATTCAACTACTTACATAACCAAAGCATCTCACTTATTATCAATATTTAAAAAATAATAATGAATTATGCTCACTTACAAATAAATCGAAATTACGTGTTCGTTTCGTTGATGGTGTGACATATATATAAAAATTTTGAATATTTTTGTAGCTGCAAAAATAGTTTGTACCAATTTATTTTGCCCTATGAGGAGTTCCAATCTTGAAATTAGAAATTTTTAAATGTGAAAAAAAGGTATCGTCTCAGCATGAAATACCCTATACCATGGTTCAGTTAGAATGTGTTGCGTGATATGAAAACGAGATCTAATATAACAAATACATGTAAGTTTCGTTTGTAATCAATATTTAAGGCTCCTTAAATTCCGTGGGACTATGCCTTTGAATATATAAACTAAATTATGGGACATATATTAAATACTGTGGTTTGTGTTGTCATTGTGGGTGCACTTGGTTCAATGGCACAATGAATATGTCATCATTACATTCTAATCTAGTAGAAACGTGAATGAAAAACATTTTGAGAATCAAATGAAACTGTCAAGCAAGTTATTAACAAGTCATTCTAGTTTGATCTTTTCATTAATTTAAGAAGTGCTCTTCTAGTAGCTCAGTCTATGTTGGTCATTTGCAAAATTGATATAATATACACATAGACAAAAGTTAAGCACACCCCAAAAATGTCATAATGACTGATGAACAAAGAGATGGCATGACATTACTGACAAAAGTAGCTCGACTGTACAAATGTCATTTGTTAGAACAATCACCTGGCAATAAAGAAACATGACAATGGTTAGAATTTAATAAAGATTGTGACATTTTATCACAAGTACTGTTTTCACCTCCAATTTAGTTTAGGGCCTCAGGTTTTAAAAAACGAGTTGACATGGATGTTTCAATGTGAAAATGTCATTTTAAGTATCTTCTGTTAGTCTGTTCTGAAACTGATCAGTAGAGAGTGAAACCACTATGAGTCTGGATGACACACTCCACCCTACGTTTCACCCCTCCAGTCAGACATCGGATCAGTTTAAAAATTGAGGGAGCAAAACTGAGAATAGGGGTGCCATTTGTAGGGCTCTGCAGATTATAGGGTGATGGGAGAGCAAATACCCCCTAAGTTGTGCCGGCCCTGTTGCTGTTTTAAAATCCATCATGCATTTTTGATAAAATTAAAGAACAATTTTTGCATAGCTTTCTAATACCTTATATTAAAAGTTCGGTTTTCCAATACTTTTAGGGGCCTGGAAAAAGTTATTCAGAAATTTCTTAACTTTCCATATTTTTTTACACCACTAGAACATATTATTTATTAATTATTGTTTACTGGATGTCAAATATTTAGTAATTTTGACGTGATTGTGAGCAAGCCTCCAAAGAGTTTTGAACCACTGTCTTCTGTTTGAGAGTCTGATGTTCTACCATTATACCACTGAGGTTTACTCCATGTCTTCCATAACCTTGTATGTAGTTTTTTAAATCTAAATGTTAAGTTACGTTATTTAGGGCCACCACTGTGTATTAAACATGACATTTTGCCTTTATTGAAATATCTCCAATTTTGGCATCAGATACATTGACATTTTCAATATATTCTGCACAACATTCACATTTTTGCTCCAGAAAAAAATGTGAGTGGGGGGTGGGGGCAGGAAATACCAGGTAAGCCTCACGCTCTCAAGATAAATCCTACATATATATATCTACTATAATGTATCTACTAGCTAATAATTAATTAGCAAAACAAAAATAAAATAATAATTAACAAAACAAAAAACCATAACTAAAATTCATTGTTCTAACATTTATTTGCAGAATATTATTTACAAATGAAATCTTTTTGCAAACAAATTTGCCTTTGGAAACTGTACATGTTTTGTACAAACTGTTCGCTGCCTGGGCAGAAAGTTGACATTATAGCACTAATAAACCTGGCCCAACGGCTCGTCAAGAAATAACCATTTGACTTGCCCGTACAGGGAGAAACCTGCCCAGACAGCGGTCGAGTAAATAAATAGCACAAACATTAGCAAAATACCTTTTCTTCATATCAGGGTGACCATTATTGTGTGGTATTTAAAACAATTTTGTTATAACTATTTTAAAGTGAATTTTAAATTCTTTTTTTTACAAAATTAGTATGTAGTTTAGGAAAATATTATCCTAAACATTAACCCCTGACCCACATAACCTCTTCCCCATTACATAAAACAGGCATCAAAACAAGAATAGTTTTTCGTCACCTATTTAGAGGTTACCCAAAAATATGTTACAATAAATTTATTATAGGTTACAATAAATTTATCAATACATCAAATGTTATGATTTTTACTATTAAATCCCATTAAATTATGGGGAACTTTATTCTACTTTATTTAAAAACACATGCTAATGCATCAAGAAAATTTGAGATTAGAGGTGAGGTATAATTGAGAATGATGTACCATTTTGATTTTATTGCCATTATTTCTGGTAACCTCCAGGTAACCTAAATGACCATTTTAGACTTGTTCCAATTCCAAATAAAAAAAAAATCCTGATAAACAAATAATAGTAATCTTATATCATTTAATGTTGGTAACAAAAATAAATTAAAATTTAAAAAAATGATTCTTTTGTTATCCCTGTCAGGTTTTTTAATTTTGAAAAATATTGCCTTGGTTTGAGAAATATTAAAAAATATTGCCAGTGTATGAGAAATGTTTAGGAATATTGTTGGTGTTTGAGAAATGTTGAAAAATATTGCCTGGGTTTGAGAAATGTAATATGTGTTGGTCACCCTATTCAAACCTACATTGTGAAACACTCTTCGTGTGAAGACTTTCCAATGTAAAAATTATACATTATATCTCTCAATGATGTATATAATATAAACTACACAAAGTGATGTTCTTTTTCCAAAATATATGAATATGTATACAAACCATTTTAAAATAGTTATACAGTGATATAGAGTATGCAACTGGAACTTTGAGACATGATATCTGAACATGGTGGCAGATGTCATAAATCTAGAAATCATATTAAAACCTGTAAACAAAACAAACAAAACTCATCCTAGTTTAAAAGTATATATTACAGGGTATCTGTTAATTTGATATTATTTAGTAAAAGAAACACACAAATACTTGTCTGTTTGTCTGTTAAGTTTAATGACTGCACACTGGCTATTGGATGTTAAACATTTGGTAATTTTGACACACTGTCAAGTGTGAGTCAGTCTCCAATGGGTTTTGAACATAGGCATACGGATTCCGTTTTTTTGGGAGGGGTGGTAGATTTTTGCTCAAATTTAAGGGTTTTAAAAGACAATGCCACCTTAATTTTTGCCTGAATAACAAATTTGCTCCAACTTTTTTTATTTGGGGGAGGGTGAATTAGCCCCCCTGCCCTGTCACATATGCTTATGGCACACCAAACAAATACAATCACATTAAAACATCAATGTGTCTGATCTTAGAGTGAAGTTTTTTTTTAATAACATTTTTATGAAAACTGCTATTTCAGCCATTAGGAATTTAAAATTTGGAATCTTAGGTCATAATATTAATTTTAGAATTTCTGAGTTTGTCTAGGTATTGCAATAATCCTGTTAAATACATAAATATTGATAACAACTTGAGTATAATTACTTAATAGCTGGCAAATGTATATTTTTCAGGTAAAATTGCTGGATTTCTTGTTTATGACAACTGCTACCTTGTGACTGTGATGTCATGTCTCCATGGCCACTAATACCACGTGACTGTGATGTCATGTCTCTATAGCAACTGCTACCGTGTGACTGTAATGTCATGTCTCTATGGCAACTGTTACCATGTGATTGTTATGTCATGTCTCTATGGTAACTGCTACCATGTGATTGTGATTTGTCTCTGACAACTGCTACCATATGACTTGATATGTCTCTATGACAATGCTATCATGTGACTGTGATGTCATGTCTCTATGGCAACTGCTACCATGTGACTGATGTCATGTCTCAAACAGAAGTTAGATACTGTCACTTACAATTTCATATACCATCTATTGGATTCGCAACAGAGGATTTTCAGTTTAAATAGATTTGTTTGAAGAATAAATTTGTGTAGATCAAACAACAAAAGAAGATATTTTATAGAAAACAAATAAATTAGAACATTTATGAAAATAATTTTTTGGTGGAACTACACAAACTTTTTGTGAATGCTGATAAATTATGACAAATACAAATGTGAACAATATACCAACATTATTTAGCAACAACATCATTATATGAATATTAACGACAACACAAGTATGCAAGGGGAGATAATTCCATTTCACCCCTACACACTTGAGGGGGAAGAGAACATGATATATGCAAATGATAATGTATGTAAATCTGTTAGGGGCAATATTTAAATAATTCTCTAATGTAATGGTCATAGAGTCTTCTACTGATTTTTGCTAATGTCTCCCATGATCTCAGTCAACAGACTACTAGAAACTTTCACAGAGGGTCCATGTTGTGAATCCTGTTGGTAGAAATAAGGGACACATCCAGGAATTTTGAAAGACAGCACATTGATTTATTGACCATTGGCTAGTGGATGTCAAACATTTGGAAATTTGGCTAGTGGATGTCAAACATTTGGAAATTTTAACTTGTAGTCAAGTGTGAGACAACATCCAGTGTTGTTTTAACAAAGTCCTGCCACTGGAGCACTGACGCCCACTGAAAGTAGGTTTCAAAGACTGTGTTAAGATTTTTAATATTGAAAGGAGGGCATCAGATGAAAATTATGGTCTAATTATAATATATACCCATTTTAGTTAACTTCCCATATATACATGTATATTTTTTTGGATAGAAAATACCAATGGCTGACTGCCAAAAAACCCCAGTTATGTCCAAAATGATACTTTTGAAAAAAAATGAATGTATAATTCATTTTTTTTTTTTTTTTTTTTTTTTTATAGGCTGCCCTCAATTTGCAAAATGTCATGTCCATCACCTTTGATTCTTAGATGATTCTTAAACAAAATGGATATAACTGTTTTTAGCAGTCAGACTTTGATATATTTAAAATCAAATGTAAAGCATACCATTTGGAGAGAAAAAAAAATATATATATATATTTTTTTCCTTCTTTTCTATCAGCATCTTTATTAAAATCACATTGCAAAAAGAAGCTTAAAATCACAGTATTGTGACCAGTGGAAGCAAAATCAAACAAAAGTGAAATAACATATGGCACTTGGTGTTCATCTGCTTGCCAAAAGCCTTAAGAAAGAAAACCTAATTTATCAACACTCACTGCCATGGCAAGCCTTTTATAAAGCACCTTTATCAAATAATGTATTACAAAAAAATAAATAAATCCTTTTATAGCAGAAAAGCTAAAAACTGGCAGAAATCTCACAGCATGTTAAATAGTATAATTAATATTACATGTATCACACTAGATTTATTTCTTTATAACATTTGGCAAGTTTTTTTCAAATTCTTTTGGTCTGTGTGCTTCATATTATTTAAAATAGTTCAAGAAAACAAGGGTAATTTCTTTTCATATCATCAAAAGATCATACATTTTAGACTCAACTTCAGTTTGAGTTGAGATAAAATAATCCAAGATCTTTGTGAAATCTACCATTTTCTAGAAAGCATCGAACAAAAGCTGACACAAGAACAGCAATAAAATGATTATCAAATATTTTCTAAGATTTACATTGATTCAACCTCTTGGTACTTTGTACCAAATTTCATTAAAATAAGGATAAATTAAATAAAAAAGAATGAGTAGAATGGAGTATGAAAGACAGAGAATACCATCAAATAATATTGCAGAGTACGAAATTAGCATAGGAAAGCTGGACCCAGGGCAGTTGTTTTGATTATGGCCCAATATAATATACAAAAATGACATAAAGAGCCAGTCACTTTTCCAACTTGACCATATGTAAAAAAAAAATCATTCTTGGCTGATTAGAAAAAAATGTTAATTTCGTATTCCGTAATGGCTCCTCAAGGTGTGAGCTAAAAATAGGTCCAAAGATTGCAAACTGCAGCAATCTTCAAGCTATGTATTCCACATCATGGTAAAGATGAGGTCACGCAAAGTGAAAAAGCTTATTCACACACATTATTTTTACAGTAATATATACTCATATATATAATATATATAGTTATTTATTAACAGGTAGCACCATCAAGTTAAAGAAATTTTGATTTTTAGTTCTTTTCTTTTTCTACAGTGCTTTCTTCAGGGGTCGAAATTCGTTGTTTGGAGAGGGGTAAATGACAATTATTTCCCAAGCTAATCTTGGGATGAGGTCAAAGGTAAAAGTTATTTGTGAGTCATGACAGGGAATACCACACCACCATTTTTGAAATTCGACCCCTGTTTGTTTAACACTGAACACCACAACACCATCTGTCTCCATTTGAAATAAATATCAGAGCGTCACTTTTGACTAGAATATTTTCAACGCTCTTTAGCGGTGCAAAATAGCATACACTGGTTCTCCCATTGGATGGCTCACGTAGTCTGTATTTCAGGTTTGTAACAGTCATTATAAATAAATATGTAGTCAAATCATGTTAGCTTGAACTGTTTGTCAAGGTCAAGGTCAATAGTTTTAACATGCTTACCAGAGCAAACTGTTGTTAAGCGTGTCTCTCATGGACAGGTCTTTCGTGGGCACACTTAAGCCATCACTTGTGCCCAAGAAAGGAAAAATTGGAACTATTTGTACAGTAAAAATACACACTTTATACGGTATGCAGGTTCAAGCTAACAAGATTCAACTGTAAATGGTCCACTGATCTAATATATGTATGTATGGAAACTAATGGATGATTTGATTAGTATGATAACATTAAGTGAGGGATGGGGAATCCAAAAACATGTGCAGCAATGGATGCTAGAAATGCCTTTTTCACAAGCGGTCAGTTGAGACAACTCGGCTTACGTTTTTCTATACACGTTTTCTAGGAGGAAATTAATTCAGCAGAATAACAAAGAAAGCTAAACATTCAGTTTGAATTTAATTCATTAATAAATATGTGTAAGTTAAATGTTTTATTGTCAAAAACTGACTGGTGTGGTTTTTAATTATGGTAACTTTCTCTATGATTAAGGAAAGGTTGTACACAAAAGTGTTTTAGGTACAGGGGAGTACATGGGTGGGCAATTCCTCTCTTTTTACACATACTATCAAACATGTCAAACAGCCACCCATGGGAGTAACAAGAAGCTGCCTCTTAACATAAGTGGCTGCTTAATACAGGTTATGTTGTACTAAATTAGCTGAAATGGATGGAAATAAAATTGCTTGTTTAAGACAGGTGGCTGCTTAATACAGGTTATATTGAAGTAAATTAGCTGATTGGGACTAAATAAAGGTGCCACTTTAAGACGGGTGGCTGCTTAATACAGGTTATATTGAAGTAAATTAGCTGATTGGGAGAAAATAAAGGTGCCACTTTAAGACGATGGCTGCTTAATACAGGTTATATTGAAGTAAATTAGCTGATTGGGAGAAAATAAAGGTGAGCCTTTACAACAGGTTACTGTTTAATACAGGTAGCTGTATAAGCAGGTTTTACTGTACTGCATTCTATCTTTGATTGATGACGGCCACCAGTGTGAACCCCTGTTTTTGACTGAAACAGTATGTCGCACCCAGTTTTTAAAAAATTCATATATCCATCACTTATTGTCACCTACAACCATATCTTGTTCAGCTGACAGTTTCAGCTGGTTGAGGGAGTTTTGGTATAATTACTTCTGTCATATGCAGACATCTAGTAACCACGTCTATAGAAGTAATTTCTGTACAAATATTCCTGTACAGTTGATACTAGTACAGTATGTTGAAATCTGCCAGGAGTGTCCTGACAATGACGAAAGATCATATTGTGTCATGGATAACAGATCACATTGTTTGATGCAAACAAAGCATAACGAACAATCTTACACAGCTTACACACATAATCACACACTTGGTACACACTCTGTCACACTCAGGTACACATACTCGCACATTCGGGCACATACTCGTACATGCACAAATGCATCCTGTTTGTTGGCTTCTAAGCCGTGTCTTAAAACACATATAAGTGCTACTAAATGCTGAAAATTCATTGCATAAATGTTTCTTTTTTAAATTCATCCTTTGTCAGTCATTTTGACATGTATCCATTCCATCTGATGGCATCTTTCAGACACATAGGCCCCATTACAGATTTTTTTTCTGTTGGGGTGCATGTTTTGAAAAAATTGGATCACCAATACTTTTTTCCTTTTTTGAAAAATGTGGTGCCAAAATTGTGTTTTTTAAACATTTGTTTTTCTTTTGGGCTCTGTACAACCCCATAGCACCTCCAGTTATGGGCCTGTGTTACATACTCTCTTTACTTTGTTTTCAAATGACAGTCAATTTGTCTGTAAAACAGAAATGCCAAGAGTACATTTGTTCTGCATGTCATAATCAGAACTCGACTTTTGTTTAAAAGTTTCAGAGCTCGTTTGCAGTCCTTTTGAGGTAAAGGAGTGGTTTTAAGTCCGATGCATCCACAAAAGACTGATTTGTAAAAAGACTCGATGAAAATATAGGCACATGAACGAATTTCTGGCACATCTCGACTTTGGTTCAATTTCAATACTGTCTTGAAATTCAAAAACAACAAATGAACACAGAAAAATCTTCTTCTTTTTGTTTTGCAACACTTTCATCCTTAATACTTCTATTGTATCTTTTTGGTTTGTATTTAAGTGCGAAAATGAAGCAATATAATTTAAATTCACATTTTGTGAGAATTATGGCTCCTCTCTGCAGTCACACAGCTAAGGGGAGATAACTCACCCAAATCATTGCAAGCAAAAATAAAATAAAGCCATGCAGGGTTGTCTCCCCTAGAACACAAGAGACTAGCACCGACACAAGAATATTGCAGTGTTGGGCCAACCGAGCACTTCGTTTGAAAACAATCAACTTAATTCTCGGTTTTATCTTCACTTGAGGATTGTTTCTGGAAAACGTTTCCACCTTCATCTGGCACATTATCTGAATACAGCTGATTTTTCAGTATTAAGAGACTGTTTTCATGTGGCGCTCCATAGGGTTTGTCACGTGACTTTCCAGTACAGAAAACACTATCACAATGAGGCAAAGGTACAAGAGCGACAACGCTCGTACATTTGATCACAACCACGACCCCATGTCTTTTTCCAGAACAGCGGCCGCGTCCATGCGTCCCATCACCCTAAGAACGTTCATAAGGTCCGTAATGGCCGTCTCTTCACGATGTCGTGCCTCCCACAAGTCGAGTATGTGTTCTGTTGGACTTGGCTTCGTAGCAAAGAAGTTTATATACCTGAAAAAAAAACCCATTCTATATAAAACAGAGAAGAAATACTAGATAACATGTTATGATTTTTTTTTTTTATGGTGGTAATTTTTCTTTTTCTTAACACTGGCAGTGAATGTAGATTTTAAGCTTACTCCTCACCAACTACTGCTACATCCCACATCAAAAGAAGAAAAACGATAAAACAATTATTATCTTACAGTGTGCCCTCTTAAGTGTTTAATTGAATGCATTTAGACTTATACACGTATGATTGGAATCTTCTGCTTAAATGATTTTTTTAATGGGTGGTTTTTTTTAGTGGTGGTGATTTTTTTTTTTTACTTTAGCAGTGATTGCTAATTTGTAACTCAATCTCTTCTGCTACAACCCCCATTAAAATAAGAAAAAAAGATAAAACAATTGTTATCTTTTAGCATCCCCTCTTCCTTCGTGGTTAATTGTATGTACATGTAGTTAGGCATCATCTAGCACATAAAAGTGTTAAGGGAGAAGATCTTAATATAAAAGCTGACTGGTTTCCAACTTAAGCATAATTAACTTGTGGGCATATCAATTTAATTGTATATTGTATAAAAATTACACTTGTCTCCAGTCTATTTTTTTCATTATGCCCTATAAAGAATTTTTTTTAACATTTGCTGCTGTGCCCCTGGATGACGTCATGTCAAACTGAAATCTTACCTATCTACAGAGAGAGTGCGAGCCAGCATACGCCAGTCGTTTCCTCGTGTGTTGGGCGGATCAAGCAGCATGCACAGCTGAGCTTTTATGTGTGGTGGTAACCTGAGTGAAAAACAATAAAATAATGTTTTTAAATCATACTGGCAATACTTTTATACCTGGTAACAAACAATGAAAGAAGTTGTCTAACATAAAGAGATCTCAAGGGCGTAGACAGGTTTTTTTAACCTTGAGGTTACAGTTGGTTGGTTGTAACTATTTTCATGCTTATCTCCAATTAAGGTTCAAGCACACTGTCCTGAGCACACAACTCAGCTTCCTGTGCTGTCTGTCCAGGACAGAGGTTAGTGTTAGTAGGACAGACGAAACCTGATGCTGCTACTCTTATTGATAACCAGCAAGGGATCTTTTATATGCATAATTCCAAAGACAAGATAGCACATACCACGGCCTTTGATAACTCAGCTGTGGCCTATTTTTCCTACATCACAATGTACGGTGTTAGAAATGGGACGTTTCATCAATAATTAATGTTATTTTATGAGGAATACTGGTACCTTGATTAAAACGAGTAAAAAATCACATTTCAAGAATAAACATTCTATAGGACCTTCACACACAAATTTCAACAAAACATATTCCTAAGAAGAATCACTAAACCATGCCACGAAGACAAATATTGTAAATCCTCCCAACATAACACACTCTCACCTGAACACTTGTGAAGACGGATCGAGGGTAACCATGGAACTAAATCCTGAGCTTGTACCCACAGAGTTCACTGTTGATGATCTCCCTTTGAGGGTCCCAGATGGCGTCGGACATGAAGGCATCTTCTGAAGAGAAAAAAGATAATTAAAAAGTTAAATTGTAATACACCACAATTTAGCTTTAATATACTTGTATATATGTTTATAAAGGTTATTTTGTTGTCAGATTTAAAATAATTAAAACAAGAACATCGGACTCTCAAGCTGAAGACTGTGGTTCAAAACTCATTGGAGGCTGGCGCACACTGACTACATGACAAAATTACCAAATGTCTGGTATCCAATAACAAACATTAATAAATGAACGTGTTCTAGTGGTGTCGTTAAACAAAACAATTATATATATATATATATATATCTCTATCTATATATATCTATCTATCTATCTATCTATATATATATAGAT
>JAULBS010004206.1:0-25918 GCA_032355785.1 Symmetromphalus regularis | reverse complement strand
ACATACCACGGCCTTTGATAAACCAGTTGTGGACCACTGGTTGGAACGGAAAATAGCCCAAACTGCAAATGGATCCAATGAGAAGGATCGATCCGACGACTGATTGGTTCACAGGCAGACATGCTACCATTTCAGCTAGATCCTGCTCACAATGTTAATAAGAATTTTCTACTAATAGATAAACTACTGGAGGAAAGGTAAGGAGTCGGAAATCAGATCTGTGATGCAGATTCTACAGGGTCAGCGAGAAAGCGGCCTCATCATTGGTCTGGAACCAAACACGTGGTACTCGGTCACGGTACAGGTTTATAACATGGCTGGAAACGGACCCAAGAGTGAGAAGTTCCACCAGATTACAGACAGGAGAGGTTAGTCATTTAATGTTATAAAAATAAATAAATATAATCAGTGCCGGTCTAGGGGGTTGGGACCAGTACCCTCAAAAGTACCCGGTCACCAGTTGTAAATGGCCACCTGTAACAGCTTTTCGTTTTTGGTAAAAACTATGTTGTTTTATGCATGCCAAGATCACCAGCTACCATCACTGTTGTACCCTGCAACTTCTCAAACTACCGAAGGCCTTGGCTTTGACCACACTAAATTTTGCGATTAAATAACTTTTTAAAATATTTTTTTAAAAACATTAAAGAATCCAAAGAATCAGCATCATAATATTGGGCCCCTCTAAATGGATTTTCTGGATCTGCCACTGATAATGTTTAGAATTTGTATTTAATATTAATAGTCATTGTAGTGTTATTTAATCTTTGATTATATGTAACCAAAATAGATTATTTGGGAGACAAAAAATGCAGTGATCTAGCAATTATGGTGTGTTACCCAATATGCTACACAAGCACCTGTTATTTTACAATCTATACAATTTCACACCTTCAGACAATGTATGTTATGTACACTCACCTTGGTGTTTCCCCAAAAGTAGCTACTGTAAAATACTTTATTTTTGCGGAAACTTCTATTCGCCGCGCAAACGTATTTAGTGCAAAATTAAGAACCCGTGAAAAATTAAACCTCACTGATTATCCCCCATCCAGCTACTAGTCTAGTAATTGCCATCCGACTTTCAATCTTTTGATACAATCAATGAACAATCGCGTTTCAAAATACTCTTTTTGAACATCTTCTCATGAGTTGAATATTACAATCCTTGTTACATGCTACACTGAACTACAAATGAGAATGTTGCTAAATAAATATATATCTAATCTATTTTGCTTTATACATTTTCAACCATGACAAATATATTTTCCTATCTAACCATTTTATTTTATTTCTTTATATGTCTGTTTCAAATTGTTACTTGAAAAATATCACAAATACGTATCTTGAAAGACATTTCACAAGATGAATCCCTCATTTAATAGCATATAATTCTTTTTAAAATTGGTAATTTCCTATCTAAAATCATAGTTAGTGAATGCTCATGGCCGCCGGAACTGGGGCAACAGGTCAGCAGCCACTGCCCCAATAATTTGACCGGTTGAGAAAATATTCCCAGGGGAGCATGCCCCCAGAACCCCTAGCAAATTCGGGTTATTTCATGGCTCTCATCAACGCTAGTCTGTCTCCCCAATGTCACAATCATTCCGGCAGCCCTGCTGCTTTTCAGAATTCCTGAACTGTCTTTGATAGTCTTGTTTATATTGGAGTGGGTGCTAACATATCTAGGCACATAGCGTTGAGTTTAAAATATATACAAGATTATGCTTGTTTCAAAACTATTAGGGGGAGGGGAGGTCTTTAGCCAGTGGTTCAGCCATGCCTGTATATCTACTAGCATTTATTAAATTACAACTTGACATATTTTTTCTTTTATCCAGCACCGCAGAACTATCCTACTGAGGTTCACATTTACTCACATTCCATAGACTCGGTCCAGGTTTCATTCCGTGGTGTGAGCACACAAGCATTCGAAGAACCATTGCAGGGTTATAAGGTAGGGATACATCTCTGGTTGCTATAATGTCTACATGTGATGGTTAGTTATACGTTTTCATAAATCCTGCACAGTAAGTTTGTGGACAGTATATTTTTCGCTTTGTAATATTTAATCTATCATCTCAGTTTATTCGTTTTTCTTAGCCAAGTTAAAACTTTCATAGAGAGCTGTGTTCACAGCAAAAATAGTGCCATACATTTCACATAGGTAAAAATGTTTAACCTATGTTCATGAATGTTTTTGTGTATGTGTAACATGTTTCAAACATATTTTTAACAGAACATGTTAAAAATATGTTTAACATATGTGAAACATGTTTGCCCAAACATGTGAAACATATGTGGCTATCTTTGCTGTTACTAGTATCCCTTAAACTGAGCCTTTTCCTCTATCCTTGGATTTAGTTTTTCATTAAATCAAAAACCAAACAGTAAGTTTTTTTTCATATTCTGTTTTTTTTTTTTTTTTTTTTTTTAATGTTTACTGCTATATAATCCGCCTGTATTAGTAGCACTGGATTTTATGTCTGAACATTTTTATTATCATTCCTAGTAGCTTCATTTTGAAATTGCTTTATACATTTATATACTCAGGGATTTATCCAGGCTTTATATGGTACCAAACGTTGACCCCTTCCCAAAGGCAAATAACACTGAAAATTCCCAATTTCTGGCCTATAAATTAATTTAATTATATAGTTTATATACTATTACAGTTACATAAATTCAGTTGTGTGAAAAAAACTTTCCAATTATGACTAAAATCGCGCTAATTTTCCCAGTCCCTTCAGCCATTGGACCCTGGTGAAAAATCCTGGATAAATCTGTAATACTAAAACAGCATGTTTTTGTTGGTAGATCAAATACTGGAGAGTTGGTGAAGACATCAGGAAAGCTCTCGTATATGACTGCAAGAAAAGATTTAGTGTTACAGTTCCAAATATTGACAAGGGAACGGTGTATCAGCTGAGAGTGTATGGATACAGTCGTGGAGGACAGGGCAAAATGAGTTCACCTGCCACTCTCTTTACAAGAGGTAACTTATGATGCAAAAGTAGATTGACCATAGGCATTTGCAAATAGCGTTGTTTAATTGTGAGGCGTAGCAATCTGCATAATCGGTTGTAAAAGTGCGTGTTTACTTTCGATGAAAGTCTTTCGCAAATATTTTCGCCAAACTATAAATTCTTTTGCAAATATTTTTTTGTTTTCGCTTTTGACAAATTTGGCGAATGATAGCACGAGCCCTGCGTAAGAAATTTAAATTGGACATGCTCAGCACAGGAGGATCAAGAGAGGTATACCAGATCATCCCCTGCTCAGTTGCCATCAGTGCCAGATTTAGACTCAGTGAGGCCCTAAGCTATATGAACACTGGAAGCCCTTTGTTAAAAACTTCAGTACACACAAAAGCCACATCAAATTTTACAAGCAAAATTTCAAGGCCATAAGCTATAGCTTGTTTAGCTTATGCCTAAATCTGGCACTGCGTATGACATGTCAAAAATATTATACATCTTGGCCAGAGGCCCCTAGATTTTGAGGTCCTAGGCTTCAGCCTGCCAAGCATATAGGTAAATCTGGCACTGTTTGCCATTCATTTTACAAGATAAATTATTCTTAACTGTCAGTGAATAAAGGTGTGAGTTTTAGAACAAAATGAGCTTCATAACTACAGCTTCCACAAACCTTTACTAAGCTTATTTTGTCAAATAGCTGACTATAAGAGATTAATCATTTTGTTGAGACATATTGTGAAAGCTTACACTTTAATTCTTCTTCAGTTTGTTAAAATATCTCTTATATTCTTTCTTTGTGATACAATTTTCTTCCCAGTAATAGTATTGTCCTCAGATTTCATGTTGCTGTTTAGTTGAATCAACCTCTATGTAGACTGTCTTCACTTGTTCATCTTACTTCTCTCCCTTGGATTACTATTTTGCTTTTTCTTTCTTTCAGGTGGAATGGTTAGCAACCTCATTAACCCGGCAACCACCAACATCATCGCAGGCAGCACTTCCAAAACACCATCTTTCCTGCTCATGGGAGTTATCACAGCATTATGGTCACTACATTATCGTAGCTATGCATAATTAATGAGTCCAGATCATCCTGTACAGATTCTAGCATTTCCAACTCTTTGTCATCAGGGATGTATGTAGTAAAAGTTTTTTTGGTGTGTTTTTGCTAGTACTTCCAAGTCTGGTGTTTCCATTTAAAGTATTTCAGATATGACGAAGATTGCTTCATACACCTGTAAGTCCATGCAATTGACAAAAATCTGTATAGTTTATGGGGAAAATGTGCAAGTTGACACCTTTCGCTGGTCAGATTGCTTGAAATTACTAGTGAGAAAAGCTGTTACTAAATTAAACCGTTTTAATCAAAACCTTTACATTCCGCTCAAACCAATCTCATCTGAATAATGTGAGTATTACATATCCTGAGTTAATTCTGTCAGAATTTGCCATTTTCAAAATTTTGTATGTCTTAATTTTAAAATAAAGATTCTGTGATAACTGTTTTAATGTCCTAAAGCTCATTTTTTATTTAACTTCCCCAGGAATTTTGTTTCCAGATGATTTGTCATCTAAACATTAGTGTGCCATATGCCATATACTATAAAGCATGTTTTTATACTTGTGCTGTTGTTAAACTTATTTTAGGAATTTTATTCCATGTGTAATGTTCATATTTAAATATAAAGGTATATATTTCTTCAAATATATAATTATTTTTAATTTTAACATGAAATGTCATTAGTTTTTTTTTTTAAATAGTAATTGATAAAAAATAAACTTAATGTAAATAAATGTATATAATCTCATAAACCAAAAATAAAATATTTACCTTAAATAATATATATAAAAACTTTTCTTTTTTTGTGAATAATGAATTACCAACTTTATCTTAATTATTTTTTATACTGACAATTGCAATACAAGGGGAAAACAAAACAATAATTTCAAATACTGTTTTATTAAATGGAATTATTAATGTGCTTCATAATAAAAATTTGAATTTTATCTATTTTGAGATTTGGTTTAATCATTGAACAAAACTTTCTTTGTTTATAATTTATTAATAATTTCAACAACTGTTGTTTTTTTAAATGAAGTTATTAAAATACTTCATAGTAAATTTTTTTATATTATCTATTTTGAGATTTGGTTTAATCATTGAACAAAACTTTCTTTGTTTATAATTTATTAATAATTTCAACCAGTTTTTTTTTTAAATGAAGTTATTAAAATACTTTATAGAAAACATTAGAATTTTTATATTATCTATTTTGAGATTTGGTTTAATCATTGAACAAAACTTTCTTTGTTTATGATTTATTAATTTCAAACCCTGGTTTTTTTTTAAATGAAGTTATTAAAATACTTTATAGTAAAAATTTGAATTCTGTTATTAAAATACTTTATAGTAAAAATTATAATTTTTATATTATCTATTTCGGGATTTGGTTTAATCAGTGAGGTTTGTTTATTAAATAGTTTAACATTTTAAAGGTGCAAGATAACAATAAACCACAGCTGATAAAAATTACTGGTTTTGACAAAACACATTTACCGTTTATTGTTCCTTTTAAAAATTTTAAATATGTTACAAAATTTAAATAGAATGGTATGAAAATTCATTTGAGGTGTTTATCCCTCTTTGTTATGCAGTGAAACATATCAGCTTATATGTTTATCAGGGCTACAATTTATACATTGTCTTATGTTTTATTAATGTATTCAAAATTTCAAAAAGAAATTATTCCCAAAAATTGTTCCATTTCTCATTTATTTTGATTTATTATGTTAGTTCATTTAAACGGGATGTATTTGTTAGAACTGTTTAATGAATTTTGTAAGAAGAACAGCCCTACATATTATGTATATATAAGGATCAGTGTAAATATTCCATCAAATAACATAACTTTATAACCATTGTGATGTCTGTGTAATAATACTGGGTAATGTAATTAATTATTAATTAATTAATTAGTTTTATAAGTGTAGATGTAAGTTATGCAATCTCTAGTCCCTTTATCTTTTCTTTCTTGCTTGTCCATTTTTTAATATATTATTGCTTTTGTGCTTTTACATATTGTCTCAGTTTTAAAATATAATGTATATCCACCTTTTACAGAAACAGTATGTTATGTTTGGATTTTTATATTATAAAGGAAAAGTGTAGCTTATTATAGCTTATGATGAAGATTGTGACATTTATGATGGATATGAGTATTTGTCTTGGATTAATATCATTTGAACTGTACAGGCATGGACATAGGTTTTAAGGAAAGGGGGTAAGGGTCAGCTGATGATTTTTTTTTGGTTTTCCATTTTTAAGCAATACTGACTACTTAATGTATGTGGGGAGACTAAATATGTAAGTATAGTAATAAAGATGTGTGTAACATCTGTTTCTGCTCATCTCATATATTTTTTTATACACAAAGTGAAACATCATTTCTTAGAAAAACTGTGGGGTGAGGGGGTAAAACCCCTAAACCCACCTGTGTTTCCATTACTGCTGTATTTGTGATATAGGCTGGGTAACTGTTTACTTCACTACCAATAATCAACTCACTCTTAGATATTTGAAGTCACAAAATCAATGTGAGTAGAAAAAAGTGAGAGCAATTACACACAATCTAGGGATGAGAATTTCCCGCTATTAGGCAGTTTGCCAATTTTTGGGAATTGGCGATATTATACCAAATCCATTGAGAAAATAAAGTAGTGGGTGGGTAGATCTGGCAGAAGCCTCACAGCATATTACTCACATTTGACATGTAGTCCTATATATCTGACCATGTAATTTCTGCAATAAAGTGAACAAGCTATAGGCTCCCTCGCAATGACCCTCCTTTTTAGGTCTGACCTATTCTGATCCCTGAAATTTCTATAGTTAGCGAGTTTTTATGTGGATATGTACAATTTGCAATGATTTCAAACCTCATGCCAAAACCAAAACCATGGCATGCTTGTAATCTAACAAAACCACAATACCGTTAAGTCCAGTAAAACCAAATCAGTGAAGAGCAAAGAAACATTAGCAATATGTATTATTAAAAACAAATTCAGTTCTGTTATAAAAGATGTCTATACATGCATATTTTACAAAACCATTCAGATTTAAAGAAAAATACTAAACATCTTATCATTTTTATTTTTAGCATCGGTAACTCTGTCATTGAGCTCACTTGAAGTTGAATTTACTTAATATAAAGTTGTTCAGAGCTTTATTAACATCTAGTATATATATATATATATTGTGTTGCTATTCTTTTTAGTGTTATTGTGGAATGACTACTACTATGTTCACAGTAATTGTCTTAATGTGGAAACAGTCCAAAATATTCTGCAGTTTTTTTATTTTGAAATCCTGTATTGTTTTGATATTTATACAAACATGTGAACCATAAATATTTGTATTTATAATTTCAGCAAATCCTTTTTCTGTACTGTGTTTGTGTACTTGGTACATCTGCTGATTTCTGTTGTGCATATTTGTGTTTGAGTAGTTGTCTGTCCTGTCTGAACTCTCATGTTTATGATGGTGCAAAAGTTTTGTCAGATCTGAATATAGTGCTGAGTAATATGTTACTTATAATTATACCCTTCAAACAAAGTAGGGGAACTCTAAAAATAATTTTTAATTGCCAAAATTGTAAGGTATATTAACTGCGGGGAATTGTTATATGATAATAGTGAATTAATTGGGCAAACATTACAACTGGTAGTTCAGTATTACAGTAGGTTTTATGACTGCCAAAGATCTTGAAAGACGATTGCGGTCAGAAGTGAAATTTGAAATTTGATGGGTTTTTTAATCAGTAATGGGTGATGCTGCCACGATGTGTCAGACATTCATTCAGTCAATGAGGCATGATTCTCCGAATGACCATTTGAGGCAGTTTTTTCCTCTCCCCTTGCAGTGCCTGACCAAGTTCTGCTGAAGTAGTAGACAGTCTTGACGTTGATGCACAAGTCTCTCTATCATGTCCTAGATGATAAACAGACCTAAACATTCTTTACTAGGATGTCTGTCATCAAAACATATGTTCGCTCAAATAGTTGATATTAATATTTCAGGTTCCCCTACTTTTTTTGAAGAGTATATATTATGAGAATGGTCGAATATTTGAATATCAGTACAAATAAATAATGTGAGGTATTCAAAACTCATTAAATTTAATGTCATGAGGTACTGCTTAGAAAGTTTAGTTAGTGAAACATTGCATTATATTGAATCACCCACCAAACATAACTTTAAAAAGTAAATTAATGTACTTATTTCCAATGTTTAAACATGGTAATTAACTACAAGAAAATGCCTAATTGTCATACGAGAAATCTAAGAAAATTGATCACATACTTTTAATCCCATATTGAATAGTCAAATACAAATCAAATAGTGCCTTATGAAAATTCATGTGCTGAATTTTGTATTTATTTCATCTCTTAGTAAACTGATGATTAGTATGTTAACTGTGACTGAATAATATTGAACATATTTTCCCATGCAGGTAGGACATAACTTGTGTATTGTACTCTTATAGAATTCCTTTAAAACTAAGTACTAAAATGTATTTTTTAAATGTTTATAATGTTGTTTAGTTTTTATTCTCCAGAAAATCATTCTTAGTTACATTCCATTGTGAAATACAGGTTCTTTTTTGTAATCTAGTAATTATTTTGATAGATAGTTGTTACTGTTTTATATCGGTATTGCAGTTACAAAATAAATACTACTCTGCAATAAACTAGTAAGAATATATTTATAGCATATTGTTTTATGTCTGTACCTGATTTTTATATATTCTGAAAGAAATTTTTATTTTATTTTATTACATTTTAAAATAATTTTACATGTATGTCATATTAAAAGAAAACATTATATTTTAACATTTTAAAAGTTTTCCTTTGTCAAAAATTTAAGTTTAATTACATTTTAGTTTGGAAAGTGTAGTGTTATCTGTGGCATAACCAGAGAGAAAAACTCCAGGGCAAACCCAGAAGCTGGGAGTTTGAACCATGTGGATAATAAATATAAGTATCATGGGAAAATTACAAAACAAATCTGTAGAAATTCCAGACGAGGCAAATGCCTTGTCTGCCTGATGCTGGCTATGCTAGAAGTTATGAATATATGGTATATCATCATGATTTTATCTAATTATGTATATATTTAGGTCAAAAATTCAAATGGTGTGTTTAATATGGTAAAATGTATTATGTCTGCCAAGACAAAAGAATTTTTATTAAATAATTTTTTTTTTTTTTAAATCATAACAGGTTTAAATCTTGCTATTATACTTTCTTTTATTACCAGAAACAATCATTTTTGTTGGGCTGGTATGTAGACTAATGTAGTTGTAATAATAGCTTGTTGGTACCTTGCGATTTTGTTAAAATAAGCATTATGCAACTTTTTGTGAATTTTTAATTTTGGAGACCACAGGATTTTCAGTTTTCTTGTATACTAATGTAAGTACTAGTAAGATTGTAATAAATATTTTTTATATATTTGAAATAAACTTTTATATAATAATTTTATTTGTTTTTTATTTGTTTGTACAAAAAACCAAAATTATTGTTTAACAACACCCACGTTGAGTGTTAAACATACTGTATTAGTAGCACATGGTCTACAGAACAAAACTTGTTACAATTATTTCTGATTGTTGTTGTTTGTCTTTATTATCATGCTTACATTCAATTAAGGTTCAAGCATGCTGTATTTGGCACACATCAGT
Organism: Symmetromphalus regularis; assembly: GCA_032355785.1. Lineage (NCBI taxonomy): Eukaryota > Metazoa > Mollusca > Gastropoda > Neomphalida > Neomphalidae > Symmetromphalus > Symmetromphalus regularis. The sequence goes on along the minus strand of JAULBS010004206.1, from coordinate 16,203 downwards.
GCTTCCTGTGCTATCTGTCCAAAACAGATGTTGGTGTTAGTAGGACAGATGAAACCTGCTGCCACAATACTAATGTAGCTACTCTATCCGATAAGAAGCAAGAGATCTTTTACATGCACTATTCCAGACAGGATGACAACAAACCATAGCCTTTTATAAATCCCTCAGACAGGAAAGTACAAATGTCAACCATTTATAAATCCCACAGACAGGAAAGTACAAACCTCAACCGTTTATAAATCCCACAGACAGGAAAGTACAAATGTCAACCATTTATAAATCCCAAAGACAGGAAAGTACAAACCTCAACCGTTTATAAATCCCACAGACAGAAAAGTACAAACCTCAACTGTTCAATAATCCCACAGACAGGAAAGTACAAACCTCAACCATTCATAAATCCCACAGACAGGAAAGTACAAACCTCAACCGTTTATAAATCCCACAGACAGGAAAGTACAAACCTCAACCGTTTATAAATCCCTCAGACAGGAAAGTACATATCTCAACCGTTTATAAATCCCACAGACAGGAAAGTACAAATCTCAACCGTTTATAAATCCCAGAGACAGGAAAGTACAAACCTCAACCATTTATAAATCCCACAGACAGGAAAGTACAAACCTCAAACGTTCATAAATCCCTCAGACAGAATAGCACCAACGACAGCCTTTTAAAAAAGCAGTTTGAACCACTGGTTGGTGTAAGTGGTGTACACCTACCCACTGAACCTTGCACAGCACTCACTCTGGGTTGGAACCAGTATCAAGATTAAACATGCCTCTAGTGAAATTTGATCCCAGTACCTACCAGCTAACAGTGATAGTGTAACCACTGTATCACCGGGGCCAGTTCTATTTGTAATTAGAAGGGTCTGTTATATGCACTTTCCCAAAGACGGGACAGCACTCTCCACAGTCTTTCTTACTCTAGTCATGGATTATTGGAGAAATGGTCCTGTGGGCGCACTGGAGAGTATCAATGCAATGACACATTACATCTAAGTAATTAAAGTGATTATTGTGGCTAAAACCACACATGAGCATGATAAAGAAGAGAACGTGGGTTTAGAATTGGTGGTTGGTTGACCGGCTTTAGGACTGGCCATTGCTAAGGTATAGTTAATTTTCCTAATCATAAACTGCTGACTGTAAATTATGAAATTAATGCAACAGCTGTGACAGCTGTAATAATGGATGCAATAATTAACACACACATTTTAATTTTACTGACAGAACTACAATAGGGATGTTGGAGCCGGGGGATGGGGGCAGTAGACTCCCCTGAATAATTCCCATAAATATGTTCCTTATTTATTATTGAATTATTCACTGGCAAATTCTGCTGTTCAGAAATGGGAGTAGCCCTCCCCCCTCCCCTCCCAATATGAATTTCGTTCCAGCGCCCCTGTACAGTGGTATTTGGAAGTACCGTATTGCTATAAATATGCGTTAAATTTATGGTTTACAGTAGGGCCTAACTGAGTGATACATATACTACCAAACTAATATAGAGTTAAAACTAATATGCTTGGATGCTGTTCACATTGTTTTGGGTTAGGTATAGCATGGTTTGAGCTCTTTTTTAATTTCTCAGACGTTATTGTATGTAACGTGATTTTCGCAACCCACCTAATCTATAATTGTGACATTTCATGCTATGATGTCTGTCAAAATTGAAATTACATGAGACAGAAACATTACCGTAAAGGTCAAACAGAGATTATTTTCTTTTGGACCTACATTTATTTAAAAGTTCAGAATAATGACGGAAACTGATATATCCATGAATACTTTTCTACTATTATTAATCTTTGTTTACAGTACATACAATGAATGCCAAGTACAAAATTTAATGAATTGGAAAATACAACTTGTTATTGTTGTTGGAAAGATAAGTGATTTCACATGCTGTGCCATATTAACCCATGGCCGGGCCCCTAGGCTTTGAGGTACTTCGGGTTCCTATCTGGTAATAGAGCCTCAGTAAAAAAAATTGGCAGTCCTCTAGTACCTTCAGGGCACTTGGACTTCAGTGTAATTAGCCTAATGGATAGCACGACACTGTTCGCATGTTCGTTGTTCTACAACAAAATGTGAGGAATCTTGATAGTTCTTCCTAGATATATTTTTAAGAAGATGCTTGATATTATTGTACATAATTGTAGTTTCTCTATGACACCTAATAACATGTATACCTGTTATAAGTAATTGGGTGTTACCGATCTAAGATGTCCATCTACATACAAAATCTTAACCTTAGCAGGAGAAGTAGATGATTACACTTTGCGAGATTTGTGTCCAAACGAAATCACCTAGCTCTAGAAAAATACGACACATGTTGACATACAGAGAAATGTTTGACACAATACTCTTTCAATGTCACTAGATCGTTACCAGCCACCTCGGATGTTTGCCCATATTAATATAACACTTTTGGTACCGGAGTCTCTTTGGGGCTTCTAAATTTAAAATATCTCCGGTTTTTATTCCTATATTTTTGCTTTGACCATTCTAAATTTAATAATACCTTCATCTCAAGTGAATCAATCAGTCAAAACCATATTAATTAAAAGTCCCTTTTTTATCTACTAAAGCAGTTATTTAACCATTCATTTTCCTTCTTTTCTCTCTTGCTTTTTTTTTTTCCGCACCCAGAGCCCTAGTCTTAAGACATTGGGTCCGGGGTAGGGGGATGGGGGAGGGAGGGGACGTTCTCCCACCAAACTGGACGTGGGCACGGGTCAAAATTATGACCTGACCTACTTGTAATTTATTTATTTATTATTGTTTATTATTTATTAATATTATTATTAATTTGTATTTTTTTAAATTTTATTTATTTATTTATATTATTTATTTATTTTTTAAATTATTATTATCATTTTTAAAATTATTTGTTTATGTATTTTGTTTGGTGACTGCAACATTTTCTGTGTGAATAATTTTGGTGTGTAAAATTAAAACGAACTATACTGAGTTTCACATTCCATGTGCATTTGTTGTAATGAATTAGAAATTATTCCCGTTGTTGCAAATTCAAATGATATTTAGCTTCCATATTGTAAGAACCAGTAGTTCTTAGTGTTGAGTTTTTAAGCATATATAGAACATTATTTTTCTATTTAATTTTGTTTTCTTTCTTTTTCTTTTTTGATATCAAGAAATAACAAAACTAATAAGCTAGAATAGCAATGATTTTTCATATTTCAAAGACGAAATATTCAAGTGAACGTGCTACTGAGAAAATGTAAATAACCCTGTAGAAATAACATAAGATTTCTAATTTTAAAGTAGTTGTATCTAATGGCATTTAAAATGTTACTGATCGTAATATAATCTATGATTGATCCTAATCTCAGAATCTTATGTCTTCATTTTAATACAGGTTTTCATAAAAACACGCCCTTGACGTTTTCATTTCACCGGTTATGTATAGGAATGAATATTTTAAAATTATTAAACGTGTTGCATTTCGCTCCCAAATCAACCAAAATGCCATTTAAAAGTATTATATTAGTCTTAGAAAAATATTTAGTTCCTCCCAGTGATGGAATTCCTCGTGCTAATCAATGTATTAATTATAATTATGTTTTCTTGAAATCACTACTTGCAATGTGCGATGAGTCAAGCAGACGACACTTTGCACGAGACGTGACCGCGCAGATATCTGCACGTGACAAAATACTTTTATGAAGAATACACGCCGCTAAAAAGACGCAATTTCTGAGCTCATTCTCGACGAGTGTGCCATTGTAAAGTGGTTTCATTTCCTCTTACAAATACCCACAGACTTCTTGTAGAAGACACAACAATAACCGACTCACGAAGTCTGTGTGTCGGATTGCGGCTCTTGTCCAAAGTCACATTTTTCGTAAAGGAAGAATATGGAAATAAAGAAATCACGTTCATTGTCTGCAAATAATGAAGCCAGTCTCTAAGTTCCAGAGGCATCAAGGACAGATTTTTGTCACAATCATCATCACCGATGAGAAGATTGAATTAGGTGACAAATAGTACAGCCTCAGGGAAGCCCACAGGGAACGGCAACAGTCATAACAAGTTTGTCCTCTCGGAGAACAAGAAACCAGCGTGAACCTGATGACTGGCAACTCGGCGCAAGGTCTCTAACAACTGTTGGCGAAGGCTTTCCTATTTGCACTCAAGTGAAATCATCCAATTAAGATGAAGCAAAACGCAGGAAATATTCGTTAAAATGTTGATTGTAATGCTTGGCTCAATTTAATGACTAATATTGGAATTTTGAAACTCTTATGGCCTATGGCCTCTTTCTCTGTCCACTTCTTGTAAGAAATATTGTTGAAATCAAAACCATAATTAGTTTTCACGAGCTAATTAATATATTATAGTGACACACAATCAAAAGAGGTGGTCAGAAATATTTAGCAGATCTTTAGAGATTAGTAAAAGATTTAACATTAGGAAACATTATGCTTAGATTAAAAACGGGTGTTCCCATGTAATGATAAAGAGTTAAATTATATTTTTTTATTAAAGTTATATATAAACGTAACAACTTTAAGTACTTTATACAATCTCTTTTTTAAAAAATCCCTTTCGGTTTCTATAATTTAGAGATGTAAATAATATTTCATATAGAAATCGAAAGGTTTAGGACGGACTGATACAGGAAATAGAAACATTTTAATATTGGATATGCGTCCAAATTAAGTTACAATTAAATTATAATATGAAGAAATAGGTCTCCAAAAGAGGTATCGGGATTACCTATACTCTCCCGTTTGATCCGTCAGCATAACCTTTTAAAGAAATTGTCAGAGAACATCATTTTTGTAATTTTTAACATCCTATCAATTCCTCAAGGTGTCGCTGTAATGTGTATCGCATATAAAAGATTATTTATGCTGATAATCGGACATAACAGCCCTTGTGATTGTAGCGGTTGTCCTCTGTTGTTTAGGAAAATTGGCAATCCTCCTTATAGACAGTGAAGAAGGGAAAAGTTGTGTCGTTTCCGTATTGGTCATATATAACCAATATTTTTATTTTGAAAAAGGACTCTCCCTCTCCCTGTGAACACTGTCATTGCGTATTGACAATGCGTCATATTTTGGTTGAATATCCACCTGTTACTGCGTTAGTGATGGTTGACCGTAGCGTGTGTCTTTTGAAGATCATAAGTTGCAAACACCGTATGATAGATACCTGATAGCGCTTAATAAACAATATGCTGAGGTGTTGGTAAACAAACAATAGCTTCTTTTCTTACCAACAATGTTACCTTGAAGTTCACATAGACCATTTCACAATATGACGTATCACGGTCTAAAACATCGACATCCTTTAGATAGTTTTTAATTTTTTTTTATAATACAATATTTCAATGATTTGACATTAAATGTCACCTAGGATGAGTTGCTAATAGCTTAATGCTGGTAAAGAGGATGCATTTAAATAGTTTTCCTAGCTACTGTGACTGATTCATACGTTCGTATAGAATGAACTTTGTTGAATGTCCCGAGTCCTTACAATATTACATTTTAGCGCTGTTGTTTCGCCAGTTCTAATATTTAAAAAATGTTGAAAGCTTTTTGAACTTGTTATGCAACGGTAAGCATTCACACTGGTATCATATTAAAGTGGCGTCTGATAAAAAAAGTTATTTTGAATGTTGGCCTACAGTCATTTTTGGTAAAAATCTTGACAACTAAATGCTGTACTTGGGACAGATGTCATGCACCATTGTTGTGTGTGAGTGGAGTTTTAAAATGTATTTTTCTTGTTCTTATTCTTCATTTTCATCATCATCATCATCATCGTCGACGTTATCATCATTATCATCATCATTATCGTCGTTATCATCATCGTCGACGTTATCATCATTATCATCATCATCATCGTCGTTATCATCATCGTCGTCGTTATCATCATCATCATTATCATCATTGTCATCATCATCATCATCATCGTCGTCGTTATCATCATCATTATCGTCGTTGTCATCATCATCATCATCATCGTCGTCGTTATCATCGTCATCATCGTCGTTGTCATCATCATCGTCGTCGTCATTATCATCATCATCACGGTTTACAGTAATACATAACAATTAGCCATTTTAAACAGTCGCTTTCAATTAAAGATTATTTTCGTGGTTATTGTGATCTGAGACAACATGAACTCCGACCGTAATATTTCTTTTAAAAAGCTCTAGGTTAAGTGATGGGTTGGATGGATAGAGGGATGGACTGATGGATGTTGAACTGTAATACTGTGTGTGTAGGGAAAAGCTAGTCCCTGCAATATAAGTTTGAATCTTAATGGAAGGGGTTAGACAACTTGCGTTCAAGACCAAATAGCTATCTGTCGCTTGCTAGACTAGTTTTTGCGCTTCATATTAAATCCAATGAGAACGTTTGGAGCCAGTGAAATCGTTTCGTACTGCCCCGCGAAGCCTAACCTATCCTGAACGCAAAACATTGACGTCTTTAGTTTCGTATGGTCTGTAAAATAATCTAATTTTCTCTATGAACACATCACTGAATTGTAGGTCATAGCACGTGACCGACATATCCCAGTCATAACCAGCAATAGAGATGATGTATTTCACATGAATGAATCACAAAGATATATCATTACATGGGGAGGGGGGGGGGGGGGTGAAGACGAGAAAAATTAACAGTTGTTCCCCCATTTCTACTCACTTATCATAAAAATCCACATTTGGACGGCCCCCTTTCAAAGATCCTGCGTCCGCGCCGGCATCTTTCAGAAACGTAACTAAACAAGCATATAATTATAGTCATCTTACTAAATATGGTCTCAGTCACAGGTCCAGTGTTCAGGTTTTCTCCCCATTTCTGTATTTATATCTATCTACTAACTGGTAAAAACCTTAATTTTCTAAGAATGTTAATGTTTTGTTTATGATTCCGGATTAGGTTGATTTTAAATAATAATAATAAAATTATTATTATTATTAATTTATTGTTTTTAACTTTTCGTAAGAAGAGCATGTGTCAAAATTTCGAAAACGTTAAACCAGATAACCTTATTTAAAATAAAATAAGCATTGACTTTCTCTGCGTGTCAATTTTGATTGACCTTTCCAAGAGGTTTGGCTACGTCCTGTGCTTCTTGAATTAAGAATTGACTTGAGACTTTGCCACCAATTTTAGGATGGACTTTATGAATAGATAAATTGCTCCCTCATGCAGACCACGCGTGTCGCGTCCGTGCAGTTGTCACCAAGAAATCCTGGCGCTGGTGCGTGATGTCCCCACGTGAGTCACTGTGCACCCGGAACCGTGCGATCGCGTGGTCGCCGTCGCTCCAAATCACAAGCCGGAAGTTAAGGCAGGAAAATGCCTGTTATCAAAGATTTTAACCAATTGTTATCTCTGTTGGCACTGTTATCAGCTGACCAAGTAGTTTTGCAATTATTGATTCAAATTTCAACCGATGAAAACGCATTAAAATCTTCTGTCATTCGAGTGGCACGAACTACTGTGCTCTTATTTCGAGAAGTCCAGCTATCAAATGATGTTCTGGGGAAATAAAACGACCCACGCAGAACAGAAGAAATAATTTTTATTACTTTCAAGGCGACCATTCGACAGTATAAGAGATTCGATTTTACAGATCAGGTGCGTACCTGCCTATATGCAAATACGCAAGTACGCTGTGGTGTCCACATATTTTTTTTTCAAAAATAAAATAAAGACTGAAAATGGTGCGCGCGAGAGAAAAGGAAACGAATAACCAAATTGTAGAATGATGGCACAAGTAAAGGCACATGTAGATCTACATGTAGATGTACTTTTCATACCCGGACCCAGCTAAAGATACTTTATAGTGATATGCAACAGACGATACACTGATCCTATCTATAGTTCAGACATTTTACAAATTGCCGCATTAAAACTTGCAATTTCCAAGTTTATTTATAGGTGTAAAATTAGTTCTCAAAGTCGCCAGAGTGCACCATATGACGTCTAGGTTTTAACAATTTTCTGAGCGGGGGAGTAGGGGAGGGGTGCCCCCAGGTCCCTCTACGACACTCCCATCGATGCTCGTCTGTAAATTTGGTTTCCACATCAAAAATGGCTGGGTACGCCCCTGCAGATAATTTAGGGGGAGAAACACTAAGAAGACAAGACATGACAAAAAATATAATTAAATAGTCAAATAAATAGTCTGATAAATGTCATATAATTATAGTGGAATCTGTATGTAACAATCACCAAGGGATCTAATAAAAGTAGTTATGTAGATAGGTAGCTCTTATACACCGGCTGAAATAAATGAATTTCTACAATAAAGTGACATGTCTAAGGCGGGTTTTATTGACAGGTGGCTGTTTTACCAGTTTCATATGTATATGTAAATGAATCATCTTAATTTTCGTTTGTGGTTCGTTTTATCTTCTTCTCTTTTTCTTTTGATTTTTGTTGTTTGTTAATTTTTTATTTTTTATTATTATTTTTTTTAGTTATTTATTTGTTTTATTATTATTATAAATGAATGAGGTCTCAATATTGTTGAAATTCCATAAGATTTTTAAACATTTCAGTGAGAATAAATTTATGGATACTCACATAAATTCCTTAATTTAAATTCACACTTTTGCTCACTAACAATCACAATTCAAGTGAAGTGATAAAATAACAAATTTTAAATATGGTCACACATTTTGCTTTTTCCTAATGTGTTATAAAGATCATAATTATTACACATGAAGATTTAAGAACATTGTTTTTTCATTAAACCGTTTTCGATTCGTAACTGATATTTCCTCTGGGATGTGACTAAAGTTTGCATTCTGTTCATATTCTTAATCTGTGAAAGATATTCTAAAATATGTATCCACTGGGACAGAAAAAATAAAGCTAATTTATTTTTTATCTTTACACATGTGAAATATGCTTAGTATTGTCTTGTTGGGCGTGGTTCGTCTTCATTCGGCATCGCCTATCAACCGAACGTGGTAATTTAGGAGACAAGAAAAAATGGCGACAAGCAAAAACAAGCGATTTACGAGCACCCTAGTGGCAGATAACGCAGAAAAGTCCATTTAAGACAATTAATGCAACGAGACTTGTCATGCAGTTTAACATTTGATGAACGAATGGCGCCTCTGATTATCATTGAAAGAGAAAACTGATTTCTTGTAAACATCATATAAAATACATTACTTTTTGTAAGTCGGTATACTACGTATTTCAATTACTTACATTAACAATTAGATTTTTTGATTTGTTTCATAAAATAAAAACACCCAACAACAATAACAACCGCTAAGTCCATAATTTAAATTAATGGTGATAACCAAATCACAGAGCTGTACTTTCTAGGAGGTCAGGTCAAGGGTGCAGTTGCCCTCTGAGAATCTCACTTTTTTGTTTTTACTCCAGAAAATAGCATACACATCTCAAGATTTAATTTGTATAGTCACTACAGGCCTTCCAAATTAAACATTGTCCTTGGGGAGCATGTCCCCGGACTCCTAAACTTCATGTTTTTTCAACAATTAAATAAAAACAATCCAAAACAGTTTAAAACTCTTTGCATACTAATAAAACTCTAGGCCTATTAAAAAAACACTATTCAAAGCTAACTGTTAAAACAACATTTTTGTCGTTCGGCTTCAGAGCCTAAATGCATATTACAATTTATATTAATCACTTTTAATCAATAATTTAAACAATTTAAACTTGCAATTTCGATTTAAAAGAAAACCACTCATTTATTTTTAAAAAACCCAACCTAAAAACCAACACTACATTACATAGAAGTCAATAATGTCATAAAGAAAGAGCATTGTTTCAATTCAATAGCTGACGATTGAATTTCATTTATGGCTTGTTCATGACCCCCTGCCCGACTCCCTTTCCACCTGGCAGCATAGAGCAGTTTGACTTGGGTCTAGCACGGATACCGACGACAGTGATTAATCTGAAAATATTTAAACACGTGTGTGTGATTTAGCCATTAGCGGCACGCGGGCGAGCGCGCCACAGAACCGCGCGTAAAACCCGCGCCATATTTGTATGTCACGTACGAACACCAAATCGACACCGCATCAGCTGCTTCAAGTTAAAACGCACAATGTCCGTGTTGATCAATGTCTTATAGTTTTTAACTCTGTAAACAAACTAAATGACTTGAAACATATTGTGAAAAAAGATGCGGAAATAAATGTTATCTTCAAGCAGCGGCCGATCACTCCAGTTTGACACTGGGTTGGCATCATTCATTGTTTTGCTATTTCAAAGTTTCTAGCTGATCTCTTGTTGTTTGTTTTAAATATTTAGCAATGTTTGCTTGCTGCTCAACCGTTTTCATATTACGTGCTTATTAATATCGTCGCCGACAAATGATAATCGTGTTTGTGCGTACGTGTGTTTCTTTCTTCTATTTTCTTCTTCCTTTTTTCACTTGTATTTTAACAATCTGGCTTCTTGTTTAGCCTGTACAAGCACATGTATTACTAAATATTTATAGCGAAGACTATATTTACCTTGTATACCAAAATACTTTTGGCGAAGTTCTGTATTCACGTAAAACGCGTAATAAATATTTTATTTGCAGAGAAGAACCGTTTTCACAAAATACATAATTATGGTGAAGCACTACCAGTGGCATAACTTCCATTAGGCATTGTAGGCACGTGCCTATACAATTTTTTTCTTCCAAAAAATACCTCAGAATGTAGCCCCGGACCTACCTCCCCCCCCCCCCCCCCGAGAGGAACTGTGCCTACACATTTAGTTATGCCAAGCTACGCCCCTGACTACAGTTCCAATTCCAGTTTGATTTTGAACCATGCCCACGTCTAGTTGGTTCAGGCATGCCCACCACGGGCCCAATGTCATAAGACAAGGGCATTGGGTCCGGGGCGAAAAAGAGTAGAGTGAAGGGAGACCCTAACTACATTCACGCTGTACTCTTAAATACTTTTGGCGAAGCACTAAGTACGTAAACGTGAATTACAACAGACTCGGATCCAGGGGGGGGGGTCAGGGGTACCAGCACCCCTCCCCTCCACTGCACAACGATTGAGTGATCAACGATTTTTCGGTTATGAGGTTTTGGCCAGGATATATCATTATCGAGTCCCATCAACACTGGACCCCCCTCTGGTTAAATTCCTAGATCTGCCCCTATATAATTAATATAAAGTTGTATGATACCATAATATTATCAGTTCTAAATGGTGATTATATATACTAAAACAGGTTTCGAGGAACGTTATTTTTCTATTTTGTGTTGTAAGTATACTGGGTTATATATTTTAAAAAACCCACTACGACCAGAAACACTTGACAATAATTCAAAAGCTGCTTAAACGTATAGCCGGTGGACGCAGTATCCGGAAGCGATGAATTTACACTATATTTTGTTTTTAATTGTATACAAGCTGAATACACCTGAACGCATGTATTAAATGTTAGTTAAACGATTTCTAGAAACAACGCAGGCTCCATATCACACGACGCACACCATATTTTGAGGATATTTAATTTTAAGCGAAAGTGTTCACATGTCAGTTACACATCATTTGGGTGAAAGTCTAAAAATGGATTTCTGCAACACTTCTAGGATCAAAAGTTGAATAACATAACAGGCATCGCGGAGTATGTGGGGCCGGGGGGAGGGGAGGGGGCATGGGCCCCACTTTCACACTCCTTGATCCCTGCACAATGATGAATGTTGCAGTTTTTAGGATATTCAGGTTATTCAAGATTGCTCAGGGTATACTGGCTTCATCCATTTTACCATCTGCAGAAGCCGCAGTCTCAAATAATCAGTACAATTTGTATTTTAAATTTTAAAATATTTCCGGTTAGACATGACCAGGGACCTTTTAAAATTATCACGGTTTGCGCAACTCATTTCGTGTCTAATGTGAATACTGGACTGCAACGCCCCTGGGGCCTGCTGTGGATCGATCCTGCAGCCACTCACACCTCAAGTGGACGTTGTACCACCAGACTAAATTGCACTCACTCAGTGAGAGGTGGCAGACAGCTTCTTGAAATCGTGTGACTACACTGATGTAAAACTGGAGCCAGATGTCGGCATCATACTAAAACAAAGGATGCCGTACTTAAGTTGATATTATTTGGTATAAAAATCAACAACTTTGCGCTTGGTTGATCGCTGCAACACGTCGACGCACGACTGGTGCCTGGGGTTAGCCTGTCGCACGTTAGTTCGTGTAAATGGACAAGGCGTCCTAATGTGTAAAACACTCAGAATCTGGAGAGTTTGTACAATTATCATTGTTCAGTCTCTGTGTACAATACACTGAACCAGCCTATAACAGGAACGTCTAGCAACACCTGCGTTTATAGTGGAACACTGTACAGTAATAAGGATAACAGAGAACCTTCCGTTGATTATTCCACCAGTTAGAAATAAAAGAAACAACTGAAGGTATACAATCAGTTTTATACATTGGTCTTTGCAGACTGAAATTAGCACTGGCTTCACACAAATATGTCTTATAAAAAAAGTATGACTTTAGCTTTTTAGTATACTCTATTTTATTTCGAGCAATATTCCTTCTGCTCTCGGATTTAAGGATTGTATTCAAAATGACATAACATTCGAGATGCTGTAGAGATGTTCATTATATTATAATTATATCAGTTTAAAAGAAAACCATCACACAAATCAGGGACGTAGCCAGAAAGAGGGGAAAACGCCGAGGCAAACCCAGACGCTGGGAGCTAGAACCATGTGGAAAATAGATATCAGTATCTTGGGGAAAAAATAAAATAAATCTGTGGAAATTCCAGAAGAGGCTAGCGCCTCGTCTGCCTTATGCTGGCTACGCTAGAGCCAATCATAGACATAAGTTGTTTCATCGCGGTTAATTAGGAATAGAATTACAGGGATCTAGCACATTTTTCTTAACCACAAATAAAGACTTTTCAAAGACTTTCAAGGTAGGTTTTAGCAATTTTCAAAGACTTTCTTTTTCATCAAAACAACATGTCATCCACAGATATCTCGACAACAGTAGTCAGAAGATTAAAGGAAGGCAGAGAATTGGGGTCTTTTTCTTTTTCTTTTTTTTGAATAGATAAGACAGAAATTAAAGATTTTCACATACTTTTATTACACACCTGAAATTCAAAGACATTTAAGACCTTAAAAAAATATTTGTTTAAATAAAGACTCAAAGATTTTCAAGATGCGCAAGACACTTGAATTATATTCGGGGGATCATAATTCGTTTTCAATTTGACCAATAACATGATGTCGGCCTCTTACAATCTGAATCTGCTTGTTGTTATTCTATTAAAAAATTCTTAATGCTTATTGTGGACATTCAGAAGCCATTGGATGATACGAAGCGTCATTGAAACTATTGTCAGCTCTTTCAACGACTGTTTTGAAGATGTACTCATTTTTAATTTGAAAGAAACCGAGTTTTTCACATAAGTATATACATGTTACAATGCCATCTATGCTACTAAAGTTCCCGACGCGTGAAAATGTCAGTGCTAGCTAGTATTTGTTAAAGTTCTAATATCAGCAATATTGTGTTCCTATGCATGTGCAGAACTAGTTCCGGAAATATGACAGCATATGGTTACGTTGTGTGTATGTGATATTGTGTTCCTATACATGTCTAGAATTAGTTCCGGAAATATAGCACTATATGGTCACATTGTGTGTAAGTGATATTGTGTTTTTATACATGGGTAGAACTAGTTCCGGAAATATGACTCTACCGGTATATGATCATGTTGTGTGTAAGTGATATTGTGATCCTGTACTTCTGTAGAACTAGTTCCGGAAATATGAATATATGGTCACATTGTGAGTGATATTTTGATCCTGTATATGTGTAGTACTAATTTGGAAATATTACTCTACTGAGGTCACGTTGTGTGTAAGTGATAGTATGATGCTGTTCATGTGTAGAATAAGTTCCGGAAATATGACACTAAATAGTTACGTTGTATAAGTGATATTATGATCCTGTACATATGTAGAATTAGTTCCGGATGATGCACTTTTAAATGGGTGCCTATAGATCGATCCCGGACTTCTTATTAGGCTACACATTCATTGTGGATTCTACGTGCACCGTTGTTTAAACAATGTTGCCATAACTCAGACTGACAAAAGGCAGTGAAGTGCGGCAAATCGATGCAGTCCACCGGCCATATGGTGATAAAGGCGCATGCATACAGATAAGATAATGCGCAATCTGTTACGCTATTAACAGTCAGTTAATAAACCGGACATCTTGTCGTTCACGCAATACTCCCATGTTTAACTGTAACGGCAAAATATGTATATAGGGGTGAATCTAGGATTTTGGAATAGAAGACCAATAATTATGTTAGAGGAGTCATAATAATTATATGCTTTTAATGACCCAACATAGATGCCATGTCACGCACGGTGGAGGCGTGAAGATTGAGGGGGACTAACATTTAACATTGGGGAGGGCTAACAGATTTACTTAATTTTGTTTGCATTAACGGCAATACTCTCAGAATTATTGAGGGGGTAGAGTCCCCCCCCCAGCCCCCATGTTACGTCGTGCCTGCATGTCCCTTGCCACATTTGTAAATCCGCGCCTGATATAAGTTTGTGTTGCCCAGTTAATCTAGTTCCATCAGGTTAAAATGACGTTTCCTATTGAAACGGTAAAATAACATTAATACTTCCATCGGCAAACTTCAAAGACGTTTACCTGATGTTATCAGGAGTTTGACTTTTACAGGTGTTTACATTTCTGTAGCAATTTATGAAATGTATTAGTAAGTTGTTAGGTACTGCCCCACAATGGTCCAACTGGCCTATATTCTAAATGTGAGAAAATACTGAATGATTTGTGATGCGATTTTCACTTACTAGTATTTGTTAAACCTCGATAGCTCGAACACTGTGCATAAAGACTTGATCGACCATCGGTATGGTAAATATATGCTTTCGGTCAACATTGAATGTTTTCGTGAAATAGTTACGAATGCATCGATGGATCATATATTAAAATCACAAAATAGATATATTTATAAGAGGTTTTTTTTTTATTATTATTGCTTATGACTGAATATACACTCAACCAAAAAGAAAGAATGCATGTTGAAATATTGAATATGTTTTAATTTGCCATTTCACAATAATCATGAGCCTTGGTGGTCCATTGGTATGACGTTAGACTCTCAATCTGAAGACCGTGGTTCAAAATCCGTTAGTTATTTTTTAAAATAACATGAACATATGAAGTCAGTGTATTCCAGAAATGACAAGAAACATTTAGGGAGATGACTGAAAATATATGATACCAATTTTTCTTCTTTCTTTTTCTTACCAAAAACCCAGAACATATATTATGTCAATATATTTCAGAAATGAATAGGAAATTCACATGAATCTTTTTTTACTCTTTTTTTTAAAGATGTCACGGTCCGAGTTCTAGTTGTCTCGGATTGTAATAACCATAAAATAACCTTTAATTAAAAGTGATTACTAAAAATGGCTAATTGTATTATTTATGCATACATGTAATTATAATGTGCTGAACGTTATACATATAATTATATTAACATCACAACCCTTTACAATACAACCAAAAAAAACCTAAATATAAAATGTACTCTAAACCTTCAACCAGATATAATGTAAATTTGATTATCATAAACGAAGAGTATATTCAAGAAAGCTATTTGATCATT
Source organism: Symmetromphalus regularis (assembly GCA_032355785.1). Classification (NCBI taxonomy): domain Eukaryota; kingdom Metazoa; phylum Mollusca; class Gastropoda; order Neomphalida; family Neomphalidae; genus Symmetromphalus; species Symmetromphalus regularis. Next base: position 518 of record JAULBS010004206.1, on the reverse strand, counting down.
TTCTAACATTATTTCAAAATTTTCAGTAATCTACTAGGTGAAAATTACTTTTTAGAACTTACCACCCTCACTTGAAAATGAGTAGATCCGCCACTACTAGTCCCATTCCTGTAGTTTAGTTGAATTTGCGGAGCGATTATAGAATCTGTCCGCCACTCTCCAAGTGTCTAAAAGAGAGATGTTTTTTGGTGGGGATTCTTAAAAAAAGTGGGGCATAGTTTTTTGTTGGGAAAAGAAAGAAACAAGGAAAGAAACAAACAAACAAACAAACAAACAAAGAAACAAAGAAAAAAATTAAAATTATTTTTTAATATTATATATTTAAAAAAAAATTAAAACATAACTGACCCTAACCAAATCTAACCCTAAAACTGACCCTAACCAAACCTAACCCTAAAACTGACCCTAACCCTAAAACTCTTTGCACTTTATTAACAAGGGAAAAATAGATTGCTTTGTAATGATGCAAAATGCTATACCCTCCTTACTAAAGTTCTCAGTATTCATGCAGTATTAAA